>CM042549.1:16185000-16235000 GCA_023630585.1 Cranoglanis bouderius | reverse complement strand
ATTGTGAGCTTTGCGCTGTTGACTGGTTTCTTAGACAATAAAAAAGGCAATTATCTGTGAACTGACATGAAGAGCACAGTAAGGGTCTCAGTTTGCAAACCTTTGACAATTCACTTAAATTAGTTCCAGTAATATTATATGGCAGGACTCTAATAATGGATGTTAGGGATGTGACTTTATCATCATTATTTAATGAGCCTTTCTTAACTGAACACTTGAAACATGCAATTTCTTAGAAACATGCCATTATGGCCTTAATATGGGTGACTTGCCGTCTTTATTAAATCAGCAGGCAATTATGTATCCTGTTAGAAGCTATCTTGAATTTCTTTCCATCACTTTTTATGAAAAGAATGAGCCTGAGACACTGGGGTGTTTTAACATTTTATTTCCAACCCCCAGGGGGCATGGTGGCTTAGTGGTTAGCACATTTGCCTCACCCTCCAGGGCTGGGGGTTCGAATCCTGTCTCTGCCCTGTGTGAGTTTGCATGTGCTTCGGGTTTCCTCCAGGTACTCTGGTTTCCTCCCCCAGTCCAAAGACATGCATTGTAGGCTGATTTCCAAATTTTCCGTAGTGTGTGATTGTACCCTGCGATGTATTGACACCCCGTGCAGTGTGTCCCCTGCCTTATGTCCCAAGTTCCCTGGCATAGGCTCTAGGCTCCCACGTGACCCTGTGTAGGACAAGCAGTATGGAAAATAAATGGGTGGATTTCCAACCTCGATTTCTATGATCAGCATAGAATTTGCTCATGTGTGATACAGATGCAGAGCCAAAACGTATATGCTAAACATTTTCCCCATAAAGCTGCAGGGTGCTATGGAACATCTACTGAGTCTTATAAAAAGGAATGCTCTGATGTCTGACTGATGAAAAGTAGATGATTTAGAGAGAACACATATAAGACGTGCACATGAGTCTTGATGGCATGGTGGCTCAGTTTCAAACATTCTTCATTTAGATGGGCTGTTTACTGACTCTAAGCTATGACAGATCACAAATGAATGAGAGAAGTGTTAGAGTGGGATTATCTCAGGGTCAGATCAGCTCCAGATGTGCGTGATTTGCATTTATAAATGGCCTCGAGAGAAATGCACTTTATAATACTGATTATCACCATGTGGGATAAATTTGTATCCCCAGTGATTAGTTAAAAACAATCTGTTTATGGCATCATGCATAGCAAGATAATGCCCATGCCGATCATTAACTCCATTTGGATAAGGACTGTGCTTGGTGTGCAAAATATCCAGGCTGAGCTTCTTGGTCAGTTCTCAGTGAAATCCACAGTAAAATCAAATTTTTTTTTTTTTTTATACAGGCCAGCTTGATACACTCCAAGTCTATAAAATATCTGACACCGTTTGGTACTCGGATGTGTTAATACCACACTTTTTGTGCGTTCCAAAGGGTGTTGTATTGCAGCACTCGGCCTTAGTTAGCTGAGCGATTGCTGGCCGACATCTTGCCTCTACCTCATCATGTAAGACGTGACCACATGTTTGTAATTTTTATTGCCCCTTTCCTTTGAACTTGGGGAAGTAATATAAAAAAAAAAATCAAAGTACATTTTCTGGTTTGAACCCTACCAAGCTACACGAGTGCAGTGCACAGCTGGACTTACTGAAATGTCTCAAAGAATAATGAAACAGACAGAGATGTAAGTAACTAAAGGATACACTTATAATAATAAGCTTTTGAAGAAGGTAGCACCAGTTACTATGTTGGCCAAACAAACTGAAGGCTTGTCCCGATTTTTTTTTTTTTTTTTTTTACAGCAGATTGGAAATGTAAATGATGCTGGGAAAGAGAGGGCTGTGCCTGTAATTTTCTCAAATGAAATCAGGCTACAATACAGGTGCTGAGAGGGTTTGGCTGAGCAGCAAGCATGTGTTGTTTAGTAACCAAACTGAAAAGCACATAGGGCTCATATGAAGTTTATTAAGGAAAGAACTTATAATAATAATAATATAATAATAGTCATAATTTGTTTTAATGTTATGCTGTAGTGCTTCAATTGCCCTGAAAGCTATACCTTAGGACCATTTTATAAAGCTCTTAAAAGCTTCTTTTCTAATAGACCGTTTTACTAGAGTCTCTGTAAAGTGTGTTTTTTTTTTCTTCTTTAGAACAGAAAGACTAGAACTTGGCATGTATTTTGCCCACTGTGAACAAATGATTCCAAGGGAATTTTGGGGACACAACACAGTCTATGGTTGCTTTTCAATCTAGTAATCATATCAAAGACTCATATCAACTCCACAGAATTTCTTAATTTCTGCAGGCATTTCAAAGCGTTATAACAGAATGATTGCTAAATTAGGGCTACAATCCATCCTATAGTGATCATAAATATGCCCTTCCCCCTCTGATGGCCTTTTTACTCTATCCTTTTGGTATGTAGTGTTCTAGATTTACGTGTTATGGTGATATAGAGAGCTGATACAATGCAAAAATATGGATTGAATGAAGTATCTAAAGGACTGGCATGGGGAACATGGGAATGTAGCCTGCAACTAGTTTTGACAAATGTATAAAAAATGATTGGGACCATTTTTTATATTAGTTTGCAGTTGTTCCGATGTCCCAAGATTAACCTTTCTAAGCTGTAACAACACACCTAGTTGCGTAAAGTAAAAGAAACCGTTCTGCTTCATCATCCATTTCATGAAGATAGATGCTTGTTATCACTTGGCATGTGGGGGATGCTGGTACTCACCATGGACTCAAACTCCTAGGTTTCAAAGAGAGAGACGGTACGCTTATCAGACACATTCCCAATCATCTTCAGCAGTAGAAACTGTCCACAGGGCAAGCTGGAAATGTTTGTTTTCATAGTGAATGTTTGTGGATATACCAGATCACGGAAGCCAGGGTAATAGCAGTTTATGTTTGTTTGTTACATTTGTTTGAATCTGAGGACTTCAAGAGAAAAGTACCTCATTTATCAAGATTTGCAGATTTGAGATTCTTAACATGTGCTTAGCAAAAATGTTATCATATTGTCATGTTTTCAAAATTTACTGAAACCATGTCAATATATGACGTTATTTATTATGAAAATTAAAATTATGCATTATTTGGTCTTTAGCATAGATTATGTATGATGTATTAAGTAGTGCATTATCATCCAAACTGTAAAGCCGTTATCTAAAAAGGAAGAACTGCGGAATTACCTATAAAATGTTCCTGATTTTCTCCAATGGTTTGGTTAATCACAGGACAGTGCTGTAGTTGCCTAGTGTCTGTGGACAACAAAACAAAGACTCAGGATTGCTTCAAAAGGACATTTATTCTCAGTTAATCATCCAGGATTTAAAACTCTTGGTTTGCCTGTCCATTTGATAATACGTTGGTTCCAACAATGATTGATGTCATAAAATCTTTGAATGATTGTGTGCAAAAGTATAAAAAAAAATTTTTTTTAAATGTGAGTGTGTAACAGTTGGTCTGCAACAATTCTATCCAACTGATACTGAGCTGAAACTGCCATATCAAGTTTTTTTCTTCATTTAATGAAAGAAACCTCTAAAAAATCTATGCTGTTATGCTCAGATGTTAGCAACTGTTTCTTCCCCCCTGTAATTAACCGTGTCTAAAACAAAGTAAAAGCACCAGCTTGTATGCTTCCTAAGCAAATTAAAGAGTTTGAATAAAATAAAATTTATCACTAACAATTTATCACTTGCAAGAGTTTGATCAACTATGGCAAATGAAGACCTACACCATAAATTTCAGTTCGCACTGTTGAGTTTAGGGGCCTTTAGTAGAGAATGCCATGTTTGGCTCCAACCTTTAAAGGCCCGAAGAACTCGAGTCAGTATTGCAGGTAATATGGACTGAGATCCTTGTCTGGTTTTAGTACCTTTGTGGAACAAGCAGTAACCAGCTCATGCACAAACACTGACCACAAAGTATAAGTGTGGGAAATGTCAACAAGCGTTAGACTGCTCATTGGTTCCTGGAAAGGCCACCAGTACTCCAGGCAATACTCCAGGCATTTCATTGTGTCAGTGTCATTCTTTCACCCCTCTCCATTCAGAATCTTGTGACCTCAGACTACTAATCTTGTGTAATGGGCAAATACTAAAAGCAAGGGTTTGCTGAAATACAAGAAAAACAAAGAGGCATTAAAATCATGATATTTATAAAGCACTCGTTTCTTTTTGAGGTAGTTTACCACTTTTGATTTGTTCAGAGGTTATGAGAGAAGGTAAAAGAGAAATAATTCATTAACTTGTTTTTATTTTACACAGAAATGATGACCCAAGACAAAGTTCATGACAGTACACGCATATACAGCAGTTTCTGAAATGTAATTTGAAATGTAATTTCTGTTATGACAACATAGTGTCAAATAACATTGCATGTGAACTGGATTTAATTTATTTTTGCTTGCCTGACTGCTATCAGAGACAACAGAAAAATGTTTCATCAGGAGTTGGTAGGATCATTTTTACATGGGGGTCAAACAAACAATGGGTTGCCATGATATATTGACGTGTTTGCTCAGAGTCAAGAGCTGAAGACTGTTTTTTTTTTCACTATTTGGACACGTCATTTCCCAGCAGTTTTTTTCTCACAAATGATCTGAGTGCTGGATTAACCCCTTAAATACCCAGGATCCATCAGCGTGTACAGTACACGCCTAGAAAAAAGGTTAAATCTAGGACTCCGAATCATTATTCAGTTTGTGCCTCTAGGAGAATCTTAAAGGTTCTTTAAGATTTCAGAAATGATTCCAAGTAGAACCCCTTCAGAGCTACTGAAGAACCCTTTCATGTAAGAGTGTAGGTACTGAATAATACAATCTTTAAAAAAAAATAAAAAAAAAATTCAATCATAGAAGACTTTAAGAGTTCTTCAGTTTTTCCCTGTTGAGGAACCCTTAAAAGTTCTATGCAGAAACCTACAAGACAGTATGTCTCTATCAGAAAGAGTTCCCTTTTAGAACCCTTAGAAGTAGAAGCCTTTTAGAAAGTTACGAACCCTTAACTATCCCAATAACCCTTGAAGAACTATTTATTAACAGTATAGCTACTAAAAAATATAGATTCAGGAAAAAAGATCTATTTCACACTGCAAGGGGGAGTGCGTAACACCAGGATACCTCTTTGTGTGCTTGGGTATGCATACCAAGATATGTCATAAAGTGACATATAAAGCAGTATTTGCAATATATACAGTAATCATTACCTTTGCCTTCTCAAATCTTGGACAACATGAACATAGCATGGAGCTATCCACTTAGCAGTTTGTGAGCATTATTGGAGCCACAGAGCTGCATGCTCTGACGATAAGCTTGCCTTAGTCCAGAGAAGTTTGCATTTGTTCATATTTTCTATGAACTATGAACACTGGATTATTGCCAGAGTTCCCTGTCATTCAGGATCTGCACTGGCTTGGTGAGATAGTTCTAGGGAATTATTATTGACAGTTGTATGTATTGCATGTGATATGTCATATATCAGTACAAGATCTTGGTATGCATGTGCACACAAAAAAGTAAGTATCCAAATATTACACATTGCCCCTGGACCGCAAAAAATCTACACAAATCTGGAATGCTTAAAGATGAATAATTGAATAATCTGAGACTTAATCTGAGGTTAACCTAAGAAATCTCATTTACTCAGGTACCGAAGAAGGTTTGATAATAAACACAACTACTGATTGTATTTAAGTAGTTAAAAAGGGAAATTTCTTTCTTCCTCTGCTACCATAAACAATGTGACAATTCATATTAAAGCAATGTCAGCCACTTGACACTTCTATAATACAGTATACATATACTGTATAGTATACTATATTCTGTATAAGCTTTTTTTTTTTCTTCGTTATAAAAATCACTGATCACTGACAAAGTTATTTCAGTTGGAATTTTCAGTACAACATGCACATTTTAATTACATCTATTTGTTTAAGTAACATTTGTATGTTTTATTTGCACTGTGTCATTGGATATCTCATGAGATGGACTTATACTTTCAAATTCACACCCTCATTATACTGCAAATTAGATGTGTTAAATGTGCCTCCCTAATTTCTCCATTACAGTCTGAACCATGTCAAACCCATTAGTGAAACTTCAGTATCTCAAGTGTGGCAGGTTAGCGGCTGACACCGCTTTTTACATGGTTGCTCTCCTGGGTAATGTGATAGCAAAATATTTATACAGCATCTTGAGCTGTCTAAGCTAATTTTGTTAATATGGAACAAGCAAGTATCTGCCAAAGCTTTTCAAGTGTTTGTCTGAGCGGGATGTTTATTGATAAATGTATCACCCTGTTATTTGGACAGCCATGATCACAGTCTTAGTTCTAGTTTAATAAGCATGAGTCAAACATTTGATTATGATACTTTTTAACCTTTGATAAATGGTTAATAGTACAATACATATTAGATGGCATTTATTTCAAATCAAAACAATATGCATATGGAAAATGGCATATGTATAATTGAAATAATCCTAATTTTAATTTAACTTCCTATTTTTTCATTAATATCTCCTCAAATACGTAACACAGTTTACATCCAAGACAAGTCCAGTCTGCATATATTACCCAACATACAACATATATTTCTTAAAGAAATAAGAATACATCGGGACTTGTATCAGGATTTAATATCAAACTATAACAATTCCAACCTAACTGTAGACAAAACAGGCATTTAAAAAAAGCATTTTTTTGCTCATCCAACAATGAGGTTTCTGAGAACTGCTAAGACAGTTATTTCAGGTGCATTCACCTGAAAGATACGTTCAAATGTGTTCTGATTTAGTTATGCAGTGATAGTTTCACAGGTAGGCAAATGTATTAATTTTGTAGACAGTATCTTTGACATTTTTATATGTATAAAATAAACATTAACACAATCATTCACAATCTTTCTACTAAAAACAACTTCATTTAAATGATATTATTTTATCTTGTATGTTGAATACAAGTATCTTGTATCTTGTATCCAGGGATATTTAAAACAAATACAAGCAACTTGTCATTTGTAAATGAATATATATATATATATATATATATATATATATATATATATATATATATATTCTTTTTAAATGCTATTGTTCCCCAGGAACCTGTTGTCTTTTGTCATTTCCTTTTTCCTTTGGGTATAAAAGGGTATAACGGAACTTATATATATATGGTGATGGATGACAGATTATTTTTTTTAAATTTGTGCAGTATTTATTAGTGTTTTATATATATATATATATATATATATATATATATATATATATATATATATATATATATATATATATATATATATATATATATGTATATATGTATATATATATATATATATATATATATATATATATATATATATATATATATATATATATATATATATACTTCTAAATTTGAACCTGAGAACAAGAAAATCCATTCTTTAAAACACATTTGAATGTGCACATACTTACACATTTAAAATATTGTCCTTTTAATTTTTGGTAGCATCACAGACTTACTAATTTGGCATTCAAATATTGTTATCCCAGATGTCCTCTCTTTTGTTCTCTCACATCATGACAAGCATTTGCTTTCAGTCTTGTTCATTTTTCAGACTAGAAATGTGACAACCTTGGAGAAAGCACCTGGGCCAGTTTGAAACGCCATTCACATTTGATATTGTCAGCTAACTGCATGCATTAACCAGTGGATGTGGGACTTGTGATTATGAACCATCTGTAATAAATACTGTTTGAATGAACAAGTTGCAGCTAGATTTCCAAATCCCACAATTCAGTTTATGAACATCATGAGACCAGACAGAATGCCTCAACATTAATGTAGGCCAAAACTGGGTCACTACGTGAACTGTCAGTGCAGAACCATTCTGTGGAGGTTAATGCTTTAATCCTCACTGACCCCTCTGTTGCATTGCATGGTTGTGTTATAAAGCTCCACATCCACAAATAACAAATATAGATATTGTCTGTTCTGTTATATGCTTACAATCGAGGTCCTCCTGAGGTCTTGTCTTGATTGGAGCCATAGACACCAAAAAATTCATCTTGCAGTACAGAGGACAATGTGGTTGAACATCAAATAAAAAAGTCAACTGTATAGCCTGAATGGGGATATTTGGTGTTCCTGTGTATTTAAAACAGTTGAAATCAGATCCACTGACACACACAGCTGTTAATAGTTGTACAATGTGACACATTTTTTAATGAAAATATCTGCAAGTTTGACTATTTGGATTGAGCAGCAATTTACAGAGGTTTTTTTTTTTTTTTGTCTGCAACAACTGGGCTGTTTTTATGCATCCAACGTCCTTGACATATGTGGATTCCATCTGTGATAGAATTCTGTAAAAGTAACACTACTGCAGTTCACAACAACTGAAAGTGAAAATTATTTTCGCCCAGTATCAACACTACGGTTGTTAGATGTTTTTCTTCACAAATTTAGGAGCCTTATATGTTATCATACAACACACTTTTAAAAATTTCTTGTTGTAGACAGTAAAAAATTATGTCACCCAGGGCAGCTGACATGTCCCTTTCATGGTTGTTCCCTGATGTGAACGGAATGCAAATATCTAAAGGCGGGTATCAGGGAGACAGCACACGCAATGTTTGAAAAGGTTGAGTTTCATGTTTTGAAATATTTAAGACTTACAGAGTGCATATTTGGATCTTCCCCTGACAGAGCTCGATGTTTTGCCTTGTTGTATGGCAGACACCCCCTGTTGTTTCTTTCCATTTCCTCCTGGAGCAATCGCCAATGTGGTGCAACTCATTTGGCAGCATTCCTCTTACCTTTTAAAAGAGGCCATGGCAGCAAACACATAGGCATGTAAAAACAAACTCTCAGGGACAGGTTAATAGCGCCCAGAGTCCACATTGGAAGAAGGAAGGGGGGAGTGATGTCCTCAGGGCTGGGAGTCAAGGTAACCTACACTAACCAGGATCCTACCTTACAGTTATGTACAATTATGACCTACGCCACTTTTATGCCTGAGGACGGCATGGCACTTGATGGTGGTATATAGAGATCTGCGCTTTACCTAAGAATGTCTGAGAATAATACCGGCATTGTGTAAAACCGTGTCAGAATTGGTTATAATAGCACCCATTAAAATAAGGTTTTTGAGTCAAAGCCAAGATGACATTTAGCCTTGTGCATTGTCATCTTTCAGCAGTGAGTTAATATGTAACTGAACGAGGTGATAAAATGGCTCTGAACTATTCTATAAGTCCACCATGGAGCAAATAAAAAGAAGAATGTGACACCATAAAAGTAATGATTTTCGGAACAAAATAATGATACAGACAGATGTTATTACTCCAAATTGTACTGCAGACATTCCATTAAACTTCCCTTTACCTCCGAAGTGCAAACACAGCCTCTGCTCCCTCGAGGACACATTAAAAATCCCTCCACGTCATTAAGTGTTTGTTTAAATCCAAAATATTCCATTTACTAAACCTCTTAAATGGGATGGAAATGTGAACTGTAGAATAACATTGTAAATGAGGCTTGTGACTTAATCAGTGAAGTGATGTTCACCTGGGGGCAAACGCTGAATGAATGATTTAACGGCGAGCATGGGAGTGTAACTGTGTGCATTTTTTCTCACTGCTAATTAATTTAAACAGGCTATATCACAGGACAGAGAGCAAACAGATAGCAGTTTGTTACTTTTCATACACTTTGAAAGGAATTGTGGCAATAACTCATTCAGTAAAACAGCACTACAAATGATTAAGCCCTGGAGAGACAGCACTTCACAATACAATCAATTAAATGAAAGAATTCAATTCTAACGACTGCCTCACGTTTAACCCCTTAAACCCATCTGCAGGTCCAGACTTACATTCCTCAAGCCTATAACTACATACCTTTTCCTATTAGTTATACGCTTGCACCTGAATACCTGAGTTTAAGATGAATAACTGAATAATAAACTGAGACTATGTGGTTAAACCACATAAATGACTGAAATTTACCCAAAACTGAAGATAAAAACGTCACAAACGCCAAAAAATCAAGACAGTGTGTCCTAGCAAGGAATGTTAGGAATAGCTATGGTTTTGACAGCAAATAGCATTAAGCAGACTTACAAAGAGATGAATTGATCTCTGTTTAAACATCCTCCCAACAGCAGGCTCTGACGTCCTTCTGTCAAAAAGAAACACTACCTGTTGACATTGTGTGTGTGGTAGACATTTTTACGTCAGAGATTCCCCTGATTCTTTTTTTTCCCCCTTTACTCTGCAAACCCCAGATCATTCAGTATATTTCTGCTTTCCATTGTCTGGTTCTGTCTACATTCGGTTCCTGTGACAAATGGTGGGAAGATGGTGGGTAGACAGTGGTGTGAGGTCTAAGTTAAAGAAATAGACACAGGCCTCGGTTCAGGGATCTGAAATCTAAGCGAACAATCAGTTTTTACTAAGAAAACATCATGAAGCCAGCAACTCTAAACATTTGCATGTGCTGGTAAGAAAAAGTGATAGGTTTGAATATACAGTGGAGAAAGGCATTAGTGCCTCTGACCTGTTACTTGTAGAGCAAAACATACGGGGCTACACAACAAAAGCCCTATTCAGACTGCATTCATTTTACATGGGCAGGTGGGATAAAGCAGTTACTTCCTGTGTATTTCTGGGATTTGTCTGAATTTGTCAAGTAACTTAGTAACTAACGCCAGGTAATATGTATCCTATCTGAATTGACATGCTGGTAAGGAAACAGGTTTTCTTTTCTTCCTCCCGCTTAAATCAAAACAAACCCAAGTAGTTTCAAGCGCAGAACAATAAACCATAGACATAGTTTAAATGTCTTCCAGTGGTTTTAGGTAAGTTACTGAGTTCCTAGCCTAGGTAGCCTACACATATTTTATGGTCATGTGACCTACTAGCTAGCTACTTCAACTTGCATGGCCACAATCCCTACAACATGGGAATTGTGCTTATACAAGTGCTTATAATAAGGATCAAAGCAAGCAGTTTGTATTAAACTAAATTGTAGATTATGTATTAGGCATGAAATCTTTATCATGGCAACCATGCATATATCATGAAGACACTCCCATCACTGTGATTTATACAGAGATCGCTTATCCTGTGCAGATCCATCATAATTACTACAGACTTTCTCCAGCAACATTAATTAACAAACATACTGTATGCTCAGATATCTTATCCCATTCAAATAGTACACAAGAAGCATCCTCCGTGAAGAAAGCTGTCCGTGGAGGTAAGTGTACCTTAGACATGTTCGTTTAGCCTATGTCATTGTAACCAATGGTGCACAACAATATTATCAGACAAATTAGTAATCACCAGTCAAGTTTATTTCCATATTTCCATATTTCAAGTGGGTATAGAAAATAATCACCCCCCTTTAAAATAATCACATTCTGTTGCCTGAAATGAAGATAGACACAGTTTTTGTTTTATCCAGCTGTATTTACTCACTGCAACTTATAACATCCACGTGACAGATATAACATCAACATGTCAGAAAAGAAGTTTAAAAAATTAAAAAACAGAATCACTGAGTTGTAAAAAGGATCACCCTCTTGCTTTAATTTGCCTTAATTTTTTAATTACAGCCTTTAGTCTGTTGGGATATGTCTCTACTAACTTTGCACATCTAGACTTTGCAATATTTGCCCACTCTTCTTTGCAGAACTGCTCAAGTTCAGTTAAATTTGATGGTGACCATTTGTGGAGTACAGTCTTCAAGTCATTCCACAGATTTTCAATGGGGTTTAAGTCTGGGCTCTGACTAGACCATGCAAGGACATTCACCTATTTTCTCCTTCAACCATTGTGTGGTCAGTTTTGCTGTGTGCTTTGGGTCGTTGTCATGTTGGAAGGTAAACCTTCTTCCCATTGACAACTTTCTGGCAGATGGCAGCAGATTTTCCTCAAGAATTTGACTGTATTTTACCCCATCCATTTTCCTTCTATCCTGACAAGTGCTCCAGTCCCTGCTGTAGAGAAACACCCCCATAACAGGACATTACCACCTCCATGCTTTACTGTAGGAATGGTGTTATATGGATGGTGAGCTGTATTGGATTTCCACCAGACATATCGTTTGGTGTTGAGGCCAAATAATTCATCTGACCATAACACCTTTTTCCATGTGGCCTCAGAATCTTCAAGGTGCGTTTTGGCAAAGCTCAGTCGTGGGTGGATTTTTTCTTGCAACCCTCCCATAAAAGCCACATTTGTGGAGAATTTGTGATATTGTTGTCACATGCACACAGTGACCACTCTTTGTCATAAATTCCTGCAACTGCTTCAGAGTTGCTGTAGGCCTCTTGGTAGCCTCTCTGACCAGTTTCCTCCTGGCTCTTTCATCCAGTTTGGAGCGACGTCCTGATCCAGGGAGGGTCTGTGTATAATAATAGACTTCACTGTGCTTCTAGGCATTGATAAAGCCTTTGAATTTTTTTTTGTATCCATCTCCTGACTTGTGCCTGTCCACAACTTTATCCCGGAGATCTTTTGACAGTGCCTTGCCACCCATAGTTAATTGTTTGCTTCAGTTGCACTACAAAATGCTCCAGGAAAGCTCTTTTCATGCTGAGCTAATCAAAATGACCACAGCTGATCACAGTTGAAAGTCAGATGGCTTTGTGTGCCATTGAGAAGGTGATTAGCTACACCTTATTGAGTTTACAAGTCATTTTTAGGAGGGGGGTGATCCTTTTTCCAACTCAGTGATTCTGTTTTTTTATTTTTTTTATTTTTTTCTGACATGTTGGTGTTATATCTTTCACTTGGATGTTATAAGTTGCACTGAGTAAATACAGCTGGATAAAACAAAAACTGTGTCCGTCTTCATTTCAGGCTAAAAAGCAACAAAATGTGATTATTTTAAAGGGGGGTGATTCTTTTCTATACCCACTGTAAAATCTCTGGCTGCAGAGATCTGCACAAAGCACAGTGTATTCCCAGTGGAAAACCCTCCATCCCGCTGTGGTTAGACAAAACCTTGAAGAGCACAAACAAGGTGAGCACGACTATGAGTACTTAATGACTGCCCAATTTCAACATGCCCTTTTTTCGATTAATCACACAGTTTTCTTCCACTGTTACCTGGAATCATATGGTTGGATATATTTTCCACTGTTACTGCATAAGTGAGAGATGTGTGACGTTATTGCTCAATGTCTGCACGGTTTATTTAGTAATAATGCAATCACATTATTTCTGCTAAGAATTTTTCTTGATAAGATATTCCACTGATACGAATGCTACAAGACCACAACAATTATTTTCGACATGCATGTAGGCAAACACACTCTGTTTTCTTTTTCACTTTGCGTGAAATAGATAGTGAGAATAAATTTTTCACTTACAATCTTAATTGAGTCACCAGAGAATTAAAGAAACTGGCTCGAGTTATTTGGAATGCATTGTGCAGCTTATTGCATAATGCTTTGCCACACAGGAATTCTGCTCTATGAGGCACTGAGGATATGCGCTGACCTTCTGGGCTACATCACCTCTGGCAGCTGGGCTGCTTCACACTGTTATACCGCACGCTTCGTTGAGCCAAATGTAAAGAAAATCCAGCTCATTAGGTGGGAGACCCCAGAGCCCTCAGCCATACGCACTATTCTTGCCTAACCCCTAAGCTGGCTGTGACAAACTAGTCAAATCAAGTATTTTTTCTATCGGTGTTCAACTAAAGGCATATTTATGAGATATTTATGAGTGTAGACAATGGGGCAGGTCGGAGGCACCTCCAGCTGACCTCGAGGAGATTTGGCTCAGTGGGGTCCCGCAGCTGGCGCAATGAAGTGGCTCGGCCTCAGCAGAGAAGGGGGGAAGCAGTCATCAACGAGGCCTGCTGCATTCCTCAGTGCACTCCAGCCAATGTCAACAGCTGCGGGCAGCGCCGAGCCCCTGCTGCTGCTCACCTTGCCCAGCAGCTCGACAGCATGCTGACAGTGAAACCCTCCCGGTGCGAAAGGCCATGCTGTGGCTGAGGCTTCCACCAATCAGCACATGCTCCACTCAACTTTAAGACAGGATTGGAGGCAGTGATAGTTACAGCAGGTTTAGTGCCTGGGTGGACAATGCTGAACAAATGAAAATATGTATGCTGGGCCAGTTAAATATTCAAGATTGCCATTACCTCCAAAACTGCCAGGATTTGTCCAAGGCTCCAGACTTGCATTCCTCAGTCCTGTAATTACATATCTTTTATATAACTTTCATTGTAGTTACTGAATAATTCATAGACATTACTGAATAATATGATTTACAATGAATAACTGAACAATAGGCTGAGAATGTAGGGGGTTTAACCCTTAAATTATTTGATTATTATTCAGTTATTCAGTGAAACTAATAAGAAAGGTATGCAGTAATGAGAATGAAAATGTGAGTCTGGACCTGCTGCCATGTCCAAGGACTTTAGAGGGTTACAATTTATTGAAATATAGTATTTTTTTTTTTTTAACCAAGGTCAAGCCAACATGGTCTCACACCTGCAAATTCCTAACAATTTGTACAATGAAAGCCATATAAAAAAAGTACAAAGTTTAAATGCATGATTATGGACAGAGTTATTGTTCATGCCTGTTTTTACAATTTCAGTTATGGAATTGAAAAAAATCCAATCACATGGAGTCAAGCATTTCTTGTTTTAATTCCTATGAAATTCTCAACTCGAACAGGTGGGTTACCAGTGTAGAATTGTACCCAGTCCCAAACAAACGTTCATTTGGATACATTACGTTGATGTAAATGTCACTCATTTTTCTCAAAATGAATGATTTCATTCCCAACAGAAGGTCAAATACAGCAATTCTGGACTGTAAACCTCTCAATACGATCTATCCCTTGTAAAGATAATTGAAAAGATTTGGCTGTACTTTACAGCCAAGGCAGGCTTTAGCCAATATCATCCCTGTCACGGACAGGAAACTCAAGACGCCCCATAATCAATATGAATTTCACATCTCTATGGAAGAGCACATTCCTTCCAAGAAATGGGATCCGTTATATTAGCCACCATGGAGTGAAACAACAGGGACAGAGACATTCATCAAAAAGTGAGCTGAGGACGTTTCCTCATGTTTTACTCACTCCCTGCCCTTTAAAACCACTGATTGTCTGATATTAGTTCAATGATGAGCTACATTCGCTTCTATATTTCCAGTTTTTTTTTTGAGGTACATTGACTTGGAATCTGACATGCTAGGACCTGCAACACAGCACCCCAGATACCAGTGACACAAGCGTCAGGCGAAGAACCACAGCTGCTGATCACTGGGCTTATTGCAGACACTTCAAATGGAAGCAGATGTTGGACTACAGAGGCGTTGGTGACCTGAGCTAGCTGAGTGCACCCACTTTCACCCCTTCTTTTCCCCCGTCTTTTCCAGGATACTCTTCCCTCAATCCATCATAAAACCATCAAAGTATAAAGTAATGCAGGGGAAGAATTGCGGCGTTTCCTGAGCAGCCAAGTCTCAGCCTACATTGCCTTGTTTCCAGGTGCAGGTTGCACAGGCACTCCAAACCACTTACAGCAGTCGGGGAGCGTGCCTTTTAGTGGGCGGATGGGGGAGGACATGCCTCGTGTGCGTGTATGGGATGAAGGACATTTTTTCCACTAAAATGCGTGCAGACCACAGCACAACTTTTAACATCCATCATTTGAACAAGCCCTTGTTCCACTGAATGATTCTACAGCTGTGACTCTGAAGGACAATTACCCATATAATCCATTTAGATATTGTATTCATCATGAATCACTTTGAGCTGGTATTAAAAAAAAAAAAAAAAAAGGCAGCATATGTGCTGTGCGTATGTGTTACAGCCAAGGGTTTTGAAATGAATTCCTTTTTTTTATCTATGGCTAGTAGTTATCATGCAAGGAAATCAGGACAGAGACTTTTTCCTTTTCTTGTCTTGTTTTTCATGGAACAAGACTCAGCTTCTACTTTCAATGGAAATACACAAATTCTAAGGTATTAGGAAATACACTGACAGTCTTCCTCAAACGAATCAAGTTTGTAGATAATAATAAGTTTCCATGAAGAAGGAAACAGTCTTGTTCTGACTTTTTGGTTCTTAACCAAAAACATCCATATCACCAACAGATAATTGACAGTTAAATTAACTGTAAAAAGCTCAAATTCTATGGTAAGAAATATTAATGCTCTAAAACATTAAGAACATTCTAAGTGATTCTACTAATTCTGATATTCAAAGTCATAAACAGAGCACCAGCACCATCTAGTGATTCACTGCACAAAATCGCTCATTTTGTCCATCTTCCTTTGTGCTCCACGTATCAATTGTCTGTTTTCTTAAATCTACTCTATATTTTGTATTGCAAATGTACCTGCTTTGTAACCAACTGTACATCTGTAAGAATTTGCAAAATGCCTGGTCTAATAAGCCTTTGTCAGTCAGCGCATCGTCTTGGTATTACACTCAACAGTTCAACTGATGTGTGTTTGTACAAGTATTGTTTTGCAGCATTTGGTGCCAACAGGAGAGTCTCCAACTGTACAAGTACAGTAATGTGAATTACAGACAATAGCCTTAATCATAATCACCTCCTCCTCACTGGAAGTACATTAGACCTCCATGGAGACAAAAGATCACCATAGTAACTAGCATCTGGGTTACCACTGGTGACGTGGAGAAATATAACAATTATCCTTTTTCCAATCCTGCCACAACTCACTGTGAATATAGACACTATAAATATAATGTGAGAAATTTTGGGAGCATCCCTCAATGTTTAATGCTTCAATGTTTTGCTTGAACCTACAAACTTGGTCATGGTTTCCTAATAATAAAAAAAAAATTACGTACTTTTTATTTAATGTCAATTCTCTCTTAAACACGGATGCACATTATAAAGCTGATGATCATTCATTCACAATTTAGAGTGACATACAGGATGAAAAAAAGGATAACATTTTCACACCGCAGTTACTCCTCACATGGTCCTAAGTAATATCAGCCTTTGCACGCAACATCATAAACCATGTTGTCGCAAAAACCGGTGCTGGCAATACAGTGGATACTGTGATTTACAAGCCTGATTTAATTTTGGTCAGCAAATGCAATTGATGCAAGATGGCTCTTCTGGACAGTTCTCTGAAAGGGCTGTTGTTGCACTGGAGTCTGGTCTATGTCTGAGTGGGTGTATGGACAATTATAATTCCTGCTCCCACGCGAAGGCAAGCAAAATCACACACACAAATACACACACACTGCGACTTAGCACTGAATACACTGAGTAATACAGAAGGCCAAATTTTCATTTTGATTCACCCTTCAGCTGTTACCTTACAGTGCCCTCCACTAATATGGGCACCCTTGGTAAATATGAGCAAAGAAGACTGTGAAAAATTGTCTTTATTGTTTAACCTTTTGATCTTTTGTTTAAAAAATTCACAAAAATACTCTGCTCTCATGGATATCAAACAAGTGCAAACAAAACACAGGTTTATCCAAAAAAAAAATCTTTGTTAAATATAGGTGTGCAACAATTATTGGCACCCTTTTAGTCAATACTTTGTGCTACCTCCCTTTGCCAAGATAACAGCTCGGAGTCTTCTCCTATAATGCCTGATGAGGTTGGAGAATACATGGCAAGGGATCTGAGACCATTCCTCCATACAGAATCTCTTCAGATCCTTCAAATTTTGAGGTCCATGCTGGTGGACTCTCCTCTTCAGTTCACCCAACAGGTTTTCTATGGGTTTCAAGTCAGGGGACTGGGATGGCCATGGCAGGACCTTGATTTTGTGGTCAGTAAACCATTTTTGTGTTGATTTTGATGTATGTTTTGGATCATTGTCCTGCTGGAAGATCCAACCAGAGCCCATTTTAAGCTTTCTGGCAGAGGCAGTCAGGTTTTCATTTAATATCTGTTGATATTTGATAGAGTCCATGATGCCATGTATCCTAACAAAATGTCCAGGTCCTCTGGCAGAAAAACAGCCCCAAAACATTAAAGAGCCACCACCAAATTTAACCATGGACATGAGGTACTTTTCCATATGGCTACCTCTCTGTGTGAGCCAAAACCACCTCTGGTGTTTATTGCCAAAAAGCTCTATTTTGGTTTCATCTGACCATAGAACCCGATCCCATGTGAAGTTCCAGTAGTTTGTTTTTGGATGAGAGTAGAGCTTTTCTTTTTGAAACCCTTCCAAACAACTTGATATGTAATGTAGGTGACTTCGGATTGTAGTTCTGGAGACTTTCTGACCCCAAGACGCAACTAACTTCTGCAATTGTCCAGCTGTGATCCTTGGAGATTTTTTGGCCACTCGGACCATCCTCTTCACAGTGCGTTGGGACAATATAGACACACGTCCAATTCCAGGTTGATTCGTAACATTTCCAGTTGACTGGAACTTCTTAATTATTGCCCTGATGGTGGAAATGGGCATTTTCAATGCTTGTGCTATTTTCTTATAGCCACTTCCCATTTTGTGAAGCTCAACAACCTTTCGCCGCACATCACAGCTATATTCCTTGGTCTAACGCATTGTTATGAATGATTAAGGGAATTTAGCCTATGTGTTACCTCATATTTATACCCCTGTGAAACAGGAAGTCAGGGTTTTACAATTTCCGGTACACCCAGGTGTACTAAAAAAATTAAAATTTCAATGTGGATATACTTCAAATATATTTATATCCTATGAACTCATAGGGGTGCCAAAAAATGAACATGACTGATTGTAAAACCACCCAAGCATATGATGTACCCTTTATTCCACATACCAAGTATAAAGACCAGTGCGACAAGTTTATTCCCAAAGCAGTGTTTCATCTATTACAAACAACAAGCAGCAGATTTGAATTCTGAACATATAATCACCAAAGAAAGAAAAAACAAAACAAAACAAAAACCACTCTACTTCAACTAAACTGCAACCACCAGGGATACACCCAACCCAATACAGAGTAATGCCATCTGTCACATACTGGCTTGAAACACTCGGAATGGATCTGACATCTTCCAGTCTGATCTACTGACGTATTTTATGCCATAAAGGCTTGTTACATTGACTGACACACAGATTTCACACGTGAACATCAACATGTCTCTAGTGTCTTGCATAACTTGGCAACAGAAGCTTGCAAAAACTCGACTTTGTGGCTGTCATTAGGTATCGTCTGATACTATAGAACTCATATTGATATCATATCAAAAACAGAAAGAAAAAAAAAAAGGATTGGGATTGGTGCATCCCTAGAAACAACATACAAGCTGAAGAAAAACAACACGATCAGTTTTTCACCCAGTGTCCAGATGCCAAAAGAACAGGAACTCTAAAAACACTCTGCCCCCACCCAGCCCTCCCACTGAAACACAGACAAATTTTATAATCTTCTTATTGCGTCATCAATGTCTGACATTTGTTCCTTCAGCTGGCTCCACTGCTCTGGGTTCAGCGAGATACCTGAGGGTGATTTGTTACAATTAATGACACAACCAAAATAGACATTACATTATTAAACATTAATTTAAAGGAATCTTTATTGAGATTATTGAGAAAGAATGGAAGAGAGATAATTCACGTCATTGGTATTTTAGGGTTCAGAGTGGGTGATTTCATTTTTAGAGAATGTTTTGACACTGCAGCTTGCAACACTCTAAATTAGTTCTTTTAATAAATATATCTACCTTTAAAGTTATATTAAATTTTCAAATTCAAATGTTACATACATTTTTTAAATTTTGAGACATTAAATAATCAAACACACATACAACCTTATTAATATCTGTAAGCTTAAAGTTTGTTTGGTTTTATTATGAGGTCTATCTACTGTAGTTGTATCTCATTAAGCCATCCCTCAATCTCAATAAATAACTTATAAATGGTATAAACTCAACGGAAAAAGACATTTTAAAGCATATTAAGACCACATTAGTCATCTTTCTTAAACTATAAGATATTTCATTTTCGAAAATCCAAAATTGTTTCTAAATATGATATTTTGCCTTAAAATATCGTTTTAAAATATTTAACAAAAGCGAGATTCAAATACATTACACATACAATATGCAACCACCCACACAAACCCCTTACAAACTCTCAAACAAAATGATCACCTTTTTAAGTACATTGCATAACTTAGGTTGGTCATATATAATGCTAATGTTATCAGATGTTAGCTACAATATTAGTTTACTGCTGTGGCAAAGACTTTCTTATGTACCAGAACATTTATACTAGAGGTGGACAGATTGATCGGTTTTGCCGATTGCTGGAACTTTCGGCTATCAGCAAAAATCCACACCGATAGATTTGCTCCCTGTTGCGGGAGTGGCTGAGAAGCATCCACTGTCATTATATAGTATGAGAGCGGCCTTTAGAGATGAAATAAAACCCATCACTGACAAATTTTGTTGTGTTATTTGAAGTGTTTTTTTTTATGTCTCTACTTTTATTTGTTATTTGGAGTGTTATTTTTTTGGTTCAGTTTGGATATACATCTTTTATTTACATTAATATTTATTAATAGTTCATATATTAATTTACTTAATTTTTAAAAGTACAGTACATTTTTATGGTACAGTCAGTACTGTTTATTTTTCTAATAAAGTTATATTAGAAAATATTTTTTGTGTTTTTTTTTCATCGGTTATCGGCCGGTACTGCCCAACTTGGTTATCATATCAGTAAAATCCACTATCGATCGATATGTACAGTTGTCCAATTTTGTCAGGAATACATGAAACATCTACAGCATCAAAATTCTCTTATCAGACTCTTGTCAGATTTGCCATCACTTATAACTAAGTAAATAAATAAAGGTCACAGAAAAATTAAGCATCCATCAGCAATGATGTTTATATGATTAGTTTAGTTTTCAACTAAAATGTCAACTAGAGCACAATTACCTCTTTTGCCAGGCTTCATTTCACCTGCTTGGTCCATCCAGTATTCCCTAATGTCAATCAACACCTTTCCTTTGAAATCCCTGACGCTGACATATCGCATCTTCCCAATCTGAAAGACACATTACACAGATTCAGGCCATCGAACATTTTATGATAGCATAGTTTCATTTTCTGTCCTAATTAAAACATAGAGAGTGTACCTGGCCTAGAATAAGTCATGGTTTGGGGTAAGCTTTAAAACTTCACGCCTCAAATTTTAAAATGCGTGATTTCATAATTATTACTTGACATTGGCCACATTCTATAACAGCATGCGTGATAGCATGAGTTCTCCGTGTCAGATTATATGATGATTACCCATAGACCTATGATTAAAGAAAATTACTGTTTTGCTTACATTAAACCGGTGAACTTGAGGTAGTAAGGATATTGTTTTCTATCCGTTAGTGTGCATAAATTATTTACATTTACGGCATTTGGCAGACGCCCTTATCCAGGGCGACTTACATTTTTTATTTCATTTATACATCTGAGCAATTGAGGGTTAAGGGCCTTGCTCAAGGGCCCAACAGTGGCGGCTTGGTGGTGCTGGGATTTGAACTCACGACCTTCCAATCAGTAGCCCAACACCTTAACCACTGAGCTACCACTGCCCCACCTTTTATATCCATTATATATTTAAATTATATATCCATGAGCTTTGTTTAATCTTATGCTGTCATACTATTGGTGGGTTTTAGACAAATCTCAGAGGTCACACTCTGAGATTTTAATAAAAAAAATTTCTGAAACTGCGGCTCCTGAGTAGCGGAACAGGAAAGAGTTTGCGCCACCTCTGGTAGATTGCGACTACGAACCCCGATGATGCCACAGCTATCTGTGTCCAAGAGCCAAGGGAACTATGGATAGCTGGGTAGAAGACATGGCATACACTCTCTCCCCTGTCATTCACAGCTACACCATCCAGTTGTGGGTGTATGTATGCGGAAGATAGCGCTTTTCTCCAAGTGCAGCTTGAGCAGCAGTTTGGAAAGACACAGTTGGTTGGCTTCACAGGTCTTGGAGGGAGCATGTGTTAACCTTCACTCCCCGATCTGTAGTTGTTGTATGATAGGGGAGAGCTGGCTGACGAATGGAAAACGGCAGGGAGAAAATGGTTGCAACGGCACTGAATCCCCCGTCTGCGAGTAGGAAACATTGTGTGTTCGAAGACAGCCAATCTCAACTCATGGCCAAAGAATTATTTTATACTGTGTGTTTATTGTCTGCGACAGTGCAAACCTGGATTTCCTCGTTTTAAACGTATACACTTTAACATAGTACTATTGCTTTGAAACAGATTCTGAACACTATAAATGTACTGGAATAGTGAGTGTAGAAGCTCCAGTACTTTCTCAGTCATATCTACTGCCTTGAATATTTCACAGCTTCTACAAAGCACATTTCAGACTTTTTTTTTTCCAGCCACACTTTCACCTGCCACACAGTATATTATATACTGTAGCATATATCCTGAGCACAGAAACTATTTGAGGATGTGATTATGTGAGGAAAGATGGTCTAAACCTGAAACATGTTGTCACCAGCATTATTATCACTCTTAGAGGAGCCGCTTGGCTTGGAGCTCTCTCCACCCTTCTGTTTCTTAGCAGGTTTCTCCACTTTGCTTGTCTTCTTCCTCTTGGCCTGTGACAGATTGTTACATTTAGCACAATAAATGTAAAGTCTCATCCGATAACAACTTTAAAATGTAAACTATAAATGCAAAATTCTAAATGTATATTTCATGTTGTCTTAAAGTTGTATGAACTTCCGCCAGACGTAAAAAGTGTCAGGATGTTATAGTATAGTGGAATCTGTGAGATGTAAAAATACTAATGATCCTACCTTTGTTTCGGCGTCACTGTCAGAGTCACTGCCTGACGTGGAGGACAACACCTCTTTTGATTTGGGCATGCTGAGGAAGACAACCGTGAGGCTGTTACTGTAAAATGTAAGCCAACACTGCCCCCACATGGTGATTTAAGAAAACTCAATACTCGAGATCACTCTTAAACTGTTTAGAATGGTCATAAATAAGCAGTATGCCTCAGATCAATTCAATTCGGTCCAGTTCAATTTTATTTGTATAGCGCTGTAAATAATAGACATCACAAAAATCAAGATTTCACAGAAATCAAGATGCAAATTTAGATCCCTTATGAGCAAGACAGAGGTGACAGGCAAGGAAAAAACTACCCGAGACAACATGAGGAGGAAACCTTGAGAGGAACCAGACTCAAAAGGGAACCCGTCCTCTTTTGGGTGACACCGGGTGGAGATATTATAAATCAGTGGTCACCAACCCTGTTCTTGGAGATCTAACTTCCTGAAGACTTTATCTCAAACCATAATGGTGTCCACCTGACCATCTAATCATTGACTTAACAAGTTCTTGATCAGCTAAAACAGGTGTGTTAGATTTTGGTTGGAGAAGAAACCTGCAGGAAGGTAGAGCTCAAGGAAGATGGTTGGTGATCACTGTTATAAATCATTACTCTTCGGTATACTGTAAAGTTAAACAGTGTTGAAAGGATGAGGAGTATGAGCATACTGAGAATAATTGGTGAGCACAGGACAGTCTTTATGACTACAGCAGCAGTTCTTAGGTACAAATCTACAGTATCCAGGAGAGATAATCCACTGTAGCAAAGGGGAGACTTAGCCAGAAATTGTTTCTGGGAAATCCAGCTCTTTAGGGTATCCATGTGGGATCATCCACAAGAGTTACAAATGCAGAAACTCCAAGCAGAATTTGAACATCAAGATGAAAAACAGGTCAAATGGTGGGACGAGCCACAGCAGTAGAAGTGTGTCAGGAGTCAGACACCATCAATGAATAAAATACCAGATTTAAAATGCACTACTGCTGTAATACCAAAAAAAAAGAGTAGGTACTGTATGTGTGTGCAAGTGTTTTGCCGTTAACCTCCTATCAAAAATGTTTTGTGAGATAAATGTCTTATTGGCTTGCTGAATAGTTGGCCAAACTTCGTGATCTATTTTGATCTAGCTTTAGTAAACATACTGATTTATAATCTGCTGGTTGTCAGAAACACTTACCTACTCGTTCGTTCCTTTATATAGGAAAACATTTCAGCTATGCAGCATACAGCCATATACAAAACAATGTACAATATTTTATGACTAAGTGTTAATACAGTAAATAGTGATTGATAAGTAAACTAAATGTGTACA
This sequence comes from Cranoglanis bouderius, assembly GCA_023630585.1. Classification (NCBI taxonomy): domain Eukaryota; kingdom Metazoa; phylum Chordata; class Actinopteri; order Siluriformes; family Cranoglanididae; genus Cranoglanis; species Cranoglanis bouderius. The sequence continues at coordinate 16,210,876 of CM042549.1, read as the reverse complement.
TCTGGGTAATAATCCAGTATTTGGATTAAAATGTACATTGGGTAAAAAAAAATTATATTATATTATATTATATTAGGGCTGGGCGGTATGACAGTATATACCGTTACCGCAGAATAAAATGTCTACCGTTACAGATTTTTCTATTCCGTGTATACTGCGAAATGTGAATAAGTGGGCGTGGTCGACTTTGTGCGTAGCGCTCCTGCACGTGAGAACAATCGAGAAGCTGTACATAAGAGTAGTAGTGATCGAAAAAACATGGAGAAAGATAAGCACGCTGGTGAAGAAGTCCCACAAAACAATCCTGAGCAGGAGGAGGAACTTGTTATGAAAAGAGGCGCGACATCGGTGGTATGGACGTGGTTCGGGTTTACAAAATCTGACAAAGAGCAGAAAAATGTTATTTACAAACTGTGTCGTGCAAATGTTCCCACTAGCAGCAGTAGCACAAGTAACCTGTTTTATCATCTTAAAATGAAGCATGTCAAAGCATACAATTGATTTACAGTTGATTTACCAGAATGATTTTTTTTTTTTTACATGATATATATCGTTACCATGAAATAAAATTACTCATTCCGTGAAATAGATTTTTGGTCATACCGCCCATCCCTATATTATATTATATTATATTATATTATACTACATTATATTATATTATACTATACAAGGATATAAAGATGACTTATCCTAAATCCATAACAGACTTTGTACTAATGCCTGCCATTTTCATTATCCTTCACTGAAATGCATTTAAATTGTCAGGTATTTACTGCCACTTTTAAAAGTTTCCTTTCAGATTCATTTTGTGGATCAGCGCTTGTTGTAGGAACCAGCATGCATTCAGTCATACAGGGTCATTTATTTACAACACAGAGGGTTCTTACTAGCAACAAGGAGACTTTCGGTAAAGTGGAAGGGTGGAGTTGATGAGTTTTCAGCCAATGGTGGAAGTGGCGTGTTCACAGAATCTCACTCAGGTCTGACAGGCAAACACGACATTGAAATTCAAAAGTATTTTATTATGTAAAAGGCGGGTCATCCTGTAGTAGAAAGCTATGCACGGAAGTGACCCCCAAGTAACAAGGTTGCTGTGAAAAGTGAAGCAAGGCCCCATCGTACATGCTGAAAACGAACCGAATACCCACCTGCCCCATGAAAAAAATCCAGTATCTCGTCAATGACACTTAATCCAAATCACAAGTTGCCAGTTATGAGGCAATTAGAAATGTTTTGAGAGAAAAAAAAAAAGGAGAGAGAGAGATAAAAAAAAGGATAATGCTTTCCATAGTTATGGAAAGGCTGTTGGGTGTGCAGCTTGTTCTGCAGACTGACAGCACACACCCAAGACACTCTGGATTAAAGGCAAAGTTGACAAGCAGGAAAATCACCCTGTCTCCTTGCCAGTGTCTGACCACAGCACTGATAAAACAGAAAGTGAAGCCAGCTTTACAGTCATCTCTTTGCAAAATATCTTGCCTCATATCTTGAACCGTGGTCCAGCATTCATGCGCTGAATGTTTGGAGGAAGCGAAATGTATCCAAACCAGTGGTCAAGCCAAGTTAAAGTATTGTATAGTATAGTATAGTAAACCGTATTTACTATATAGTGTGTTATAATCATAATCGTTAATTCATTAGTTCATCTTCACTAAATGCTTTATGCTGGTCTGGGTTGCTGTGGATCCGGAGCCTGTCCCAGGAACACTGGGTGTGAAAGCAGGAATACACTCTGAAAGTGTGGAGGAAACCAGTCCAATCCAGCGCAGCATGAACACACACATTAATACCTAGGGGAAATTTAGAGTCATGAATCTGCCTACTGGCATGTTCTTGGGAGGAAACTGGAGAACCCAGAGAAAACCCATGCAGACACGAGGAGAACATGTCAAGGACATGTGAGGAGAACAGACAGGAACCTGAGCTCAGGAAGCCCCGAATCCTGGAGCTGTGTGGCATAAACACTGCCTACTCCACCACTTCTTTGAGAGTCATAATCATGTGGAAAATATTCAGCCCACTTATGACAACCCACAATGCATTGCTATAGATTACTGTATAAATTATGCACCCTAGCAGCTACTCAATACACACTGGTGTTTGAAGGGAATAGTGAGTAGCAGGCCTGTCATGCAATGTGCCTGGGTGTGGTACAAAAACTAATCTAGGCTTTGTCTAATCCAACATGTCAAGAGATCCGGTGACCTCCCACATTAATCCAGGTCATAACACAGGAAAACATTCTCCCTGAGACGTGGAGTAGGGCACTGGTTCGGACACCGGGATAGTGCAAAATACCAAGCATACTCATGACGTCACACAAGTTCACTTTGGAGCTTGTAGGGAATAGGAAGTAGGGGGAGATCAGGGCTAAAGTCTTGCATTGCCACTCTTGAACTGCAAGGCCATGTAAAATAAAATGAAGTTTATGTGAAATAGTAAATGAATTGTAAAGTGTAGTACGTCACGTAATAGTATCGAGGCTCTGATGTCACTGCCATACAGAAATAAAACAGGTGAAGCCTGCCCTGGAAATGAACTCATAAATATTTAATCACAAATAAAATCGAAGAAATTTCTTTTAAACTCATTTATAAATACCACCCCAGCAATTACTACCTCGTAAGCAGATTTAATTGTGATATTGTTATTTTGTACATTTTGTAAATTACATGCAGAAACATTCTTTCATTTATTTTGTTGTGGTCCTCATTCGGCTTGTTTTTTGGTCAGATTTCTGCTCATTTATTAGAGATCACTTCATGCCCAGCTTTTGACTTTGTCTCGAAAATGCTTTATTTATTTCCATTTATGACATATCATAAGGAATATTACTGAATTAATTTGCTACTTCTATTAGCTAAATTTAGTATACATAAATGTAAATGGTATAAACTTTTGTTGTTCATTTTGAAGACAGAAGTTTAGAAAAAAAAACAACCTAAAAACAATATAAAACTTGAAAAAATAAAAAAAAAAAGCTGTGCATCCATCAATCTATCTTCTATACCGCTTATCCTGCACAGGGTCACGGGGAGCCTGGAGCCTATATCCCAGGGAGCTCGGGGCACAAGGCGGGGGACATCCTTGACGGGGTGCAAACCCATCACACACACACATTCACACACTATGGACAATTTCTAAATGCCAATCAGCCTACAACACATGTCTTTGGACTGGGGGAGGAAACTGGAGTACCCGGAGGAAACCCCGAACACGGGGCGGAGGCTGGAATAAAACCGTCAGAAAGCTGTGAAAAGTATTAATGTATATAAACATTTTGATGTCTTTTTTTTTATTTATTTAATATAACCTTATTATATAACCTTGTTGTATTTATTTCTATTTTCTTATTTAATTCTTCCTTTTTCTTAAATGTACCCCCTGGTTGTATTTGTGAAACATTAAAAATAATACAAAAAAAATGTATTTAAATTAAATTATTATTATTTATTTATTTATTTTAAAAATAATAATAATAAAGAAAAGAAAAAGAAAGAAAGGCTGCCCTTGTGCCACGACTCTGTGTTTCATTTTATTTTCTAATTTTCTACACGAGTTTAAGTAATGACCTTAGCTAAATCATCAGCGAGTCTTATTTATCATTACATTTAGAAAGCAGGTATGAATGTGCTCAGCTAGCTCACTGCTCGTAGCGCCAACGTGGGTCACGAGGCCTGGAAACAAAATAACCGTTAGTCCCACAGAAACACTCTTATCACACTGGGAGACACTTTATCACACAACCTGGACTCACTTCCGGCTTTTCAGCACGTTGATATCAACATTACAGTTTATATTATTCGCTTTCAGTTGCATAGCTGACTTACGTTAGATGATGCAGTTAGCTAGCTGGATGCTCACTGAAGCCTGGGCACCAACACTGAGCCTGAGCCGTAGATTTTACGTCTCACACACAGGGCGAGAGATCACAGCATTGGAAATGTAACGCCCGGCTCAGATCACGTGGACTGTAATTGACCAATCATATCAGACGTTTGACGTACGTTGGCCAAAAAAAGGTTAAGCTACACATGTCAACTGCGCCGCCATTTTGGATGGGTAACTTTTTTTTTTTTAAGTACTTTTATTGACTTGAATTGAATTCGTAGCCACAAAAATAGTTTTCCAAAATTGCCCACCCATTGTACAACAATTAATGTAAAAATGTCAGGCACCTGAAAATAAGAAATAATAAAACATTTTCACAGAGAAGAATTTAATACTGCCTTTCTTTTTTTTTTTCCCTTAAATGGTTCCTATTTATGTTTGTAATATTTCATAATATATTTATGGAGCAATTTGCAGTTTTGTTTCTTATCTAAAAAAAAATTCATTTTAACTCAAAGCTCATGTGGAATTTTTTGACAACCCTAAAGAATATTTAAATATAAATATTTAAATATTTAAATTGCTCTAAGTCTTCAGAAACTCGTTTCTTTTCACAAGAAATTAATCGTATGATGTTCTAAAAATCGGGGGTTTGCTGAAATATTGCAGAAAGCTTTTAATATTTAATAAAATATTGCGTAATAAAATGAAACTGTACAACTTGATCCAAGCCTTGTAATTGAGATTAAAATATATGTCATGTCACGTGTTGTTTTTGTATATCCACTGTTTTCCCCATTTTCATGAAGGGTTTTTTATAAAACTGAAATTGACTATCGCGTGTTATGTATAGTGTTTCTGGGAGAACTACATTTCCCAGAGTTCCGCTCTGTGTATAATAGATTCTACATCCGGTTACGACACGCTCTTATAAAGACAGCAGCGTCCACAGTCAGAGATCGTCAGAGAAGTGGAAGCCAATGATTCCCATATGTCCAGTGGTCTCCTTCACCTATGGTAAGGGGAAAATAAAGATGAAAACCCAACACTTCAGGGCTATACGCGGGTGTGGGTGGGTTCGGAGCTGTTATAACTGTGTGTTCATTGCATTTTGGTTTATAAACGAACTGTTTGTTGTTTGTTATCAGCGTGTAATCCAGCGCGGCGATAACGCGGGGTTTCCGTGGTTGCTAAGCTAGCATTCGGCTGTTTGTTAGCTGAGGCTAGTTAAGCTAACGGCGCTGTAGCGCTTTAACCCTCTCGCTGTGTTTCTCGTTTCAGTGCCCAGCCGGCTAGGTGAAGATGCCAAAATGGCTACCGGCGGCAATTATTTTGGATTTACCCACGGTGCTGCTGCGCAATACAGGTAAGACGTTGGACCTGTTTTGCTGGTGTGGATGATAAACGGGTGAAAAATCAGCAGTCTCGTGCGCTCTGTGTGCGCGTTTACATTATTTCCATTGGCATTGTTCGGTGGTGGGGGAAGGGCGGAGGGGTTATGCGCGAGCGCCCTGAGCTGTCTCATTAGCCCTGTGCGCATTACATTTCGTTTCATTTAAATCCTCGTGTATGTTAGTCTTTAAATAAGAACAGTTATACAGCCAAAAAAAAAAAAAAACCCAGAACAGAATGTGTGGTCGTTTTACCGGCGATCTGGCGGCCATTACTGCTGCATGCATCTATTGCATAACGATACCTGCGCGTGAGCTATAACATTGTCTTATGTACTGAAACATGAGCTTTTTTCCTTCCAGTTTCTAATCAATTATTCAATACGAGCATCAACACTGATTACAGCATGTGGAGATCGTGTTTGTGTTTATCCATCCAGGACCAGGCCCGTTTCTGTGTTTCTCATGTAGCTGTCATCCTGCACCATTTAACTCTGAACTATAAGTACACACCTCATTATTTGTTAGTGTTTCGGAGTATTTACAGACATAGTGAGTGATCCGGTCACCCTCAACATAAACCGGTTTCTATTTTGGCACGTGTCTTAACAGTTGGTTTTCAAGGACTCCTTGAATGTCAGTCGGTCTTGTTGCAGGACAAAACAAGCAGCTGCAGCGCTGCGGTGCGTCTCTGATATCCTCCTCTGTGGATTTATACTCCAACACACTATATGCCTTTCCTTAGACCTTGTTTTAAGGGAAGAAAAGCTGATTGATTTAAAAGTGCGATGAAGATCCCAGTGTTCTCTGTAACAGCAGTTCAGTTAGTGGTTGGCATGTTTGCTTCACACCTCCGGGGTTGGGGGCTCGATTCCCGCCTCCGCCCTTTAGGCTGATTGGCATCTCTAAATTGTCCGTTGTGTGTGATTGTGCCCTGCGATGGGTTGGCACCCCGTCCAGGATATCCCCCCACGTCGTGTCCTGAGTCCCCTGGGATAGGCTCCCTGTGACCCTGTGTAGGATAAGCAGTACAGAAAATGGATGGATTTCTACAGTAAAAACTTGCACACAAACAATATACATAATCTGAGCCCAATAATACACACTATATGGCCAAAACCTTGTGGACACCTGACCATTAAAGCCATATGTGCTTTTTGAACATCCCATTCCAGAATTAGTCCTCCTTTGCTGTCTTCTGGAAAGACTTTCCTCTAGATTTTGGAGCGTGGCTGTGGGAATTTGTGTTCATTCAGCCACAAGAGCTTTAGTGATGTTTGGTGAGAAGGTCTGGGGTGCAGTCGGCGTTCCAGTTCATCCCATTGGTGTTCAGTGGGGTTGAGGTCAGGACTCTGTGCAGGCACTCGAGTTCTTCCACTCCAACCTTAGCAAACCATGTGTTTTTATAAACCTCAGTTTGTGCACAGGGGCATTGTCATGCTGGAACAGGTTTGGGCCTCTTATTTCCAGTGAAGGGAAATTGTAACGTTACAGCATACAAATACCTTCTAGACAATTTGGTGCAACTTACATAGGTGTCATGGTCAGGTTGGTGTTCACAAACCTTTTGGCCATACAGTGTAATTGTTTGTGGTGAAGCTTTCTGTAAGGAGTCTAGGGTGTCCGTGGCATCCCCCTGCCCACCCCTTTTTAAGGGAGAGTCATCAGGGCGCAGAGACTTTTGGTTTCTTGGTGACATGACAAACGTAAATATTACTGTGTTTAAGGGTGTTCCTAGGGTAAGGGTTTTTGGCTGCTCCTTTGTAAACAGAATATATTTACCTACATTTAGCATTTCTTCCTTCAACTTGGGATTGCATTGTTGAGCTAAATATCAATTGGGTCCCTGTTTAGAAACTAAATGGAGTATAATGATGTTGTAGACTCAACGTAGTGCATATACATTTATTGCATTTGGCAGATGCCATTATCCAGTATGACTTGCAGAAGGAAAAGGATGTTGTTTTTAATTTTTCATCTATACAGCTGAGCAGTTGAAGGTTAAGGGCTTTGCTAAAGGGCCCAGCAGTGGTGGCTTGGTAGTGCTGGGTTTTGTACTTGTAATCTTCTGATCAGTAGTTCAATGCCTGAACCCTTGAGATACCACTGCCCATAGTGTGTACTGAATGCTGAATAGAACTGCGTTTGATATTGGCCATATAATGCAAGTCTATGTGGACACCTGAGCATCACACCAATGTGTTCCTTCCCCAAACTGTTGTCACAATGTTGGAAGCACACAGTTTTACAGGATGTCTTTGTATGCTGTTGCATTACAATTTCCCTTCACTGGAATTAAGGGGCCCAAACCTGTTACAGCATGACAATGCCCCTGTGCAAAAACTGAGGTCCATGATGAGATCAGTTGTCTGCCAGGGGTGTCCAATCTTATCCGGAAAGGGTGCAGGTTTTCATTCCATCCTAGCTAAAGCCAGCCCCGAGTCTCTTGAAAACCAAGATCAACTGATTAAACCGGTGGAATCAGGTGTGGATTCTGCTTGATTGTAACAAAGATTGGACACCCCTGGTGTAGAAGAACTCGAGTGGCATGCACAGAACCCTGACCTGAATGGGTGTGATGGTCTGGTGTCCACTTCCTTTTGGCCGTATAGTGTATGTTGGGTGAATTAAAGTTGAACATGGACTAAAGCATTAAAGTGTTCCTTTTTTTTTTTTTTCTTCTAATGATTGCATAAATATAATACATTTTTATTTTTATTGAAACAGTAAAATGGGGTCAGTAAAATGATGTGGTTGTCAAAATAGGAATGCTTAGTCAGTAGACTTGGGACAGGTTTTGTCAGGAACTTGTGTTCGATGACTCGAAATGATGGCTATGTTGACCGCTCATGGTGCAAAGTAACTTGTAATTTGTGATTTTAAATAAAGGTCCATGACGATAGCACATCTTCCAAGTCTTCGAGTCAGTTATGCACTGGTGATGTCTGATACTGGCTCCCCTAAATACCTCAAGTGTATTTTACAAACACAAAAGCTGGCACATGAGGGGAAATTTCAGAACAGTGTAGAGAAATTCATGCGTTTGTCAGATAATCATAATCGATCTCCACAACGCATCAAAATATTTCATTGAATGTTAAGCCTTGGGGTGTATGATCTAGTTTGCATGTAAATAATTATCAGCCTTTCTGAACGGAATGTTTTACAAACCGATTTATAGGCTGTTACTATTAATTTAGTTTGTTTATAAACAGCCTGCTTGTTTTAATGTAAATGTTCAGCATAGCATAACACATTTTCCGTTGCCCTTTACCCTGCATTGCTCCATCCCCATTCCTGTTGCAGCCATCGTGGTCAGTTTACAGTTTAAATAGCCACCATGATATTGTATTACATTTATATTTCAGCTCACCCTAACACAACACATGGCCCATATAGCTGTAGGATTGTAGTTCACTTCTTTCTACAGTATAAACGATTGCTCTGGTATTTCTGACATGCCCAAATTTTGATTGAAAGTCATTCTGTGCTGTAGACTGTCCTTAAAGAGACCTGTTTAAGTTGGTTAGCTTTGACCAGCTTTCAATAGTGGCGAAGTCTTAGGATTTCTCAAACTTCACTGCTGTTAATAATGCTAATTTATCAGTGTTATTAGTTCTGGCTTGTCCTTGTTGATGACATGTAGTGTTTCTGGAATATAAACAGGCCTTCTTCCATCTCTTTGGTTAAATTATAAACATCTGCTTATGTTGCCTAATGGTGATTCAAAATGGCTGTTTTTCATTTGTTTGCATACAAAATATAGGCTATAAAGAAGTTACTGTTTAAACAGGGCTTCAAGTTGAATTTAAAGTATTGCAGTCAGCTGCAAGTCTGAAAACGCACTAGACTCATGGGACAACAAATCTTGTTCAAGGCAATAAAACAAACTTTACTGCCATGTTCAGTCAAAAAGAACAGTTGTGCTCAGAATCTGGGGTGTGGTGTTATTAAATTTTGCCTCTCTTGCCTTGTAGCCAGCAGCCGGCCGCTGGAGTAGCCTACACCCATCCAACCACGGTAGCCAGCTACACCGTGCATCAGGCACCAGTGGCTGCTCACACCGTAGCCGCGGCCTACGCCCCCACTGCTGCCACCGTTGCTGTAGCCAGACCTGCACCCGTCGCTGTTGCAGCAGCGGCCACTGCGGCAGCTTATGGGGGATACCAGCCTGCCCACGCCACCACCGACTACGGCTATGCCCAGCGCCAGCCTGAAGTGCCCCCACCACCTCCACCGGTCACCTCACAGAACTATCAGGTAAAGGAGTTTTAATGGGGTAAGAGGGTTTTGTTTTTTTTTGTTTTTTTTGTTTGTTTTTTTTTTTTTTCTTTCTTTTTTTCTTTTTCTTTTTCTTCTTTTCCCCTCTCCCTTCCCTTAGCAGGGGTGATTTTTATTTCAAGGAATGTCTAACCAGGCATTCTTAAAATGTGTGCATACTTCAGACTGTAGTATCCAGAGGTGTTTTTAAAATAGCTTTCTGTGAAACCACAACCAAAGCCTGAGGAGATCTCATGCTGCTTTTGACAGTCACTAATAATGTGAGGTCAAAATGTAATTCTTTGAGAGACCAAATAACTGACTTTCTTCTGTAATCAAGTTTCCTCTTTCTCTTGCAGGATTCCTATTCTTATGTCCGTTCTTCAGCTCCAGCTGTAGCCTATGACAGTAAACAATACTACCAGCAACCCACAGCTACAGCAGCTGTAGCAGCAGCTGCCCAACCACAGCCCACAGTAGCTGAGACCTACTACCAGACAGCACCCAAAACAGGATACAGCCAGGGTGCTACACCATATACGCAGACTCAGCAGACCCGCCAGGTTACAGCCATAAAGCCAGCCACACAGAGTCCAGCCACCTCCACCTTCTCAATCTACCCAGTGTCCTCCGCCGTGCAGCCAGTGGCAGCTGCCGCAGCCTCCGTGGTCCCATCTTACTCCCAAAGCCCTACGTACAGCACCAACGCTGTTACATATTCAGGTAAAAAGCCCGGCTTTTAACTCAACGCGATGGCTTTATTTGCTGACTGATTTTGGGAAGTGAGGGTTTTTTTTTTTGTTTTTTTAAGTAACTCCTCAGCTCGTTAACTGTGCTGTGAGTTTATTTGAACCCCAGTTTGTTACTTTTGTTTGCTTTTCCATTAACAATGTTTTTAGACCAGTTTATTACAAATGTAATCAGTAAAAAAATAAGTGCATTATTTGAAGTTATTCTAATGTGCCTATCATTGCAGCACCTTTGATCGTTGCTCTTTGAATCTGTTTCCAGGCACATCATATTCAGGTTATGAGGCAGCTGTGTACTCTGCAGCATCCTCTTACTACCAGCAACAACAGCAGCAGCAGAAGCAAGCCGTCGCTGCCGCGGCAGCCACTGCTGCCTGGACTGGAAGCACATTCACCAAGAAAACACCCTTCCAGAACAAAACACTCAAACCCAAACAGCCTCCAAAACCACCACAAATACACTACTGCGATGTGTGTAAGATTAGCTGTGCTGGGCCACAGGTAGGCCGTCTTCCGTTTAACCTTTGCCTCATAGTCATGTCTAAATCAGATGAATTGTTTACAATAGTCGTTCTAATAACCTTCTTTCTTTAAGGCTACCTGAGAGAAATGGTTATGCATCACTGTAGAACTGCTTGCAGAGTGCATGTCCTCTGTATAAGAGAAGGGACATCAGATAGTAATGTTTTTGGTTGCCGAGTTTTGATTCATGACTGATTTCCTTTTTATGTACCTCTACTTATACCCAATATTTCGGTCTCTTTCTGGGGATTAAGTGTACTGACCCTGCTTCTGCACAACAGAACATATTGTTTAATAGCCTTTCTGTTCATTATTGTAGACGTACAAGGAGCATCTAGAAGGTCAGAAGCACAAGAAGAAGGAGGCAGCACTGAAGGTCTCTCAGAGCAGTAATAGCAGCAGTGGTGGCAGCAGCTCGGCCCGCAGCACACAGAACCAGCTTCGCTGCGAGCTTTGTGATGTTGCCTGCACTGGGGCAGATGCCTATGCTGCCCACATCCGCGGAGCTAAACATCAGAAGGTAAATGAATCATCTTTAGAAGCACAGATCTCACAACTCCCACAGCTAGCAGAGGCTTATGTAACTTAAAGCATTTCCTATATAGCTCTTCAAACAAATACAAGGAATAACAGCAGTGTACTTGTGTAATGAGCATGAAGGTTGGAAGAGTGAGCTTTAGTCTCTTTAATCATTGTCCTCAAAAAAGTTTGCATATGTTCAGATGGGCATTTCAGGCAAAATTACTCTTCACATTTTTTGAGGCATTATTTGAATGATTGAATTTTCAATCTAACACAAGCAGGAAATATTACACACACGGCACAAAATATTAAGTCTTCATCTGCTACACTGTGTGTGAATTTGCAATGCGCTTGGTGGTATAAAGCACACTTTAACGTTGCTATAGTAATGTTCACACGTGCATCATCACATACCAAATTGAAACTTAATTTAATTTCACAACATCCTCGTGAGGCAATGACCTGTTTTATTTATTTATATATATATATATATATATATATATATATATATATATATATATATATATATATATATATATATATATAAACTGTCTCCTACTGTACTAACCTAGTTCGTTGAATTATGCATCTGAAAAATTCAGGTTTGTTGAATGGCTTTCAGAATTGTAAGTAATCCATTATGGAGGACTGGGGGAACCAATAAAGAAATGAATGTTTTAAATGAAATTATTTCAATGGAAAATTAAAATGTTATTAACTTAAAGTATTTATCTTTAACTGTTTAACATTTAACATGAATATGAATGTCTGTGAAGCTTCCGAAGTGACTTTAAGAAAAAAGCACATTTTATTGTTCTGTCCAAATAAAAAACGTGGTGCTTTGGTTGAGATGATGTCGTTCTTTTAACAGTGACTTCATCAAGGGCACCAAATTTTTCAGACTCACAAAGCATGATTCAACTTAAAGTGGATTTCTCTAGGCATGCATCTCTTGTGATTACTGTCAAATATTTCTCGTATGACAAATTTACTGTTAGAATTCTTAAGATTCTCTCAAATATTTGGGCTCCCTATTAAGAACTTTTGCTCATACAGCCTTTTCTATGCCTTGTACTTGTTTACATGCTAATTTATTTCTTCTCGTCATTGTTAGGTTGTAAAACTACACACCAAACTCGGGAAACCCATTCCTTCCACTGAGCCAAGTGTGGTGACTCAGACGTCCACGTCCACCACAGCAGCTCCCAGTAAAACGGCCAGTGCTGCCATCAGCAGTTCCACCAGCAGCACTGCGTCTGCCATGAACATCTCCTCCTCCTCCTCCACCGGCTCCAGTTCCTCCTACCTGAAACCCCTCGGCATGGTTAACAACACTGCGGCCTCAGCTATGCAGGGCAAGAGTCCTGCTGCCAGCAGCATTTCCTCGGCCGCAGCCGCAATCAAGAAAGTCAACACACCCAAGATAAACTTTGTTGGTACTTGTAGTTTTTGCTTATATTGTTCTTGGTTTTGCTCCAACGTTTATCATTTAGAAATATCTTAAGCTAGCCTAAATTTGATCTTTCTTTTTTTCTGCAGGGGGAAACAAGTTACAGACCACCGGTGTTAAGATGGATGAGTCAAAAGTTGACACAGCCAAACCTGTACAGACCTCATTAGGTGCACCGTCACAGGAAGTTAAAAACGACACCCCTGATCCTCTGTCCCCTCAATCTGCTCTTGCGGCTTTGCAGAGTGATGTTCAGCCTGTTGGCCATGACTATGTTGAAGAGGTACAGTGGCTTATTGAGAAGCCCTTGTGCACATTGTCAACATATTCCCAAAACACTGTCTAATTGATATGAACGCATAATAAAGAGACTTCTGGCTCTACAGGTTCGAAATGACGAAGGAAAAGTCATCCGGTTCCACTGCAAGCTGTGCGAATGCAGTTTTAATGATCCCAATGCAAAGGAAATGCATCTTAAAGGGAGGAGACATCGTTTGCAATATAAGGTGGGTGGATATTAACTTTGTTGTTGGCTTTTAGACAATAAAGGTTATTCTTTGGTCATCGTGGCCGCATTTGGAAATTTGGGGCAGGGTAACATTTGTAAATCTATGTAAACCTTATTTTAATTGATGAAATATTAAATACCTTAACATGTACTAAAGTTGTCTGCAGCATAGTTGCCTTATATAGTTCATTTAGCAACATAGTTGCTTTATTTCCCATTATACCACAGTGCTTTTAAATTCACAATTCTGATTGGTCAAAAGGGGTTGGTTACTGACTGTTAAAGAAAATTATTGCTTACTCGGGGTCTGATGGTCAGCGCACCACATGATCTAAGCTTAATAATAACCTGATTTTTAAAAGTGTTAAGTAAAAGATAATTGTTCATATGGAGATGTTTTCTGTAAGGTCATTTACAAGGCGTCTCTTGGTTTGCTTTGTAATGGTCAGTGGTCAAGTTGTTCCTTTCTGTTTTTCACCATGACAAAGTGGAGGATGTTGCTTTTTGTGGTTAACAAGCTGCCTTTTTCGGGTCTTATAAACTTTGAGACCACGTGAGGGGAAAGTGTTAACAGGAACTAACTTGTTTTGTGGAGGTTCCACAACATTAAACATGATGATAAACCTTTTGCATTTCTGTTCATTTTTGATCCAAAACAATGTTAAATTTTTTATTTATTTTTTTCCCCCCTTCATTATAGAAAAAAGTGAACCCAGACCTCCAGGTGGAAGTGAAGCCCAGCATTCGAGCCCGGAAGATCCAAGAGGAGAAAATGAGGAAACAAATGCAAAAGGAAGAATACTGGCGACGACGTGAAGAAGAGGAGCGCTGGAGGATGGAGATGAGGTTCAGAGGAGCTTAATGCATATCTGAAGGTTTTTACAGCAAATTTCAGATAAGTGTCTCATACATTCTGCTGTTTGGTTTTCTGCAGGCGCTATGAGGAGGATATGTACTGGCGACGAATGGAGGAAGAGCAACACCACTGGGAGGAGAGGCGTAGGATGCCCGATGGAGGCTATCCACAAGGTCCACCTGGACCTCCTGGTCTGCTTGGGGTGAGACCTGGAATGCCCATCCCACAGCCACAAGGCCCTGTGGTTAGTCTTTCACGAACCAGAAGTGCTTTTCATTTACGTGGTAATATCCTTAGTGTAAATACAGTATGTAATAAGACAAAACTTGGATCAACAGAGAAGAGATTTATGGGTAAATAAGTATGTGCATCATCTGGTTGTGTACATATCTTGACATTTTAGTCTGACTTTTATTTTATTTATGTAACACATTTACCCAACCAAACTGAGAGATTTACAATTTGACAGTATAAAAAGTTGCTCCTAGGATAATAATGGATATGTTCTTGTCTAATTTGTATGTACAGTTACAATGTTGTAACTGTCAGAATACTTATGTAGTTGCCAAAACTGGCTGTGTATTTGTGTATTTACTTTTGCAGCAGTGCAGCATCCTCAGTAGTTACATTATAATTGTAATTATAGTTTATGTAACTATATAGGTATTAGAGACACTTAACAATACCTGTGGGACCAGAAAGGCCTTTTCCATTCAGAATATTTCATGTCGGCATGATCATCATGACTTGTTGGCTGTTTGATTTCAGCCCCCACGGCGCCCTGATTCTTCCGACGATCGTTATGTGATGACCAAGCATGCTGCTATTTACCCCTCTGAGGAGGAGCTCCAGGCCATTCAGAAGATTGTGTCCATAACCGAGCGTGCCCTCAAGCTTGTATCGGACATCATTACTGACCAAGACAAAGGCAAAGAAGAGGACAAAGACAAGAAAGAGCCTCCCAAAGACAGGTGAGCCGACACTTGTTTATAATTTGTAAGTCTGTATCTTTGTCATGTAAGTTGAGTCAGTGACAATTTGCATGTTACAGAGCACTGAAGGGAGTGATGAGGGTTGGTGTTCTGGCTAAAGGACTGCTCCTGCGTGGAGATAAGAACGTCAACCTTGTTCTCCTTTGCTCTGAGAAACCCAGCAAAAGTCTGCTGTCGCGCATTGTAGAGCACCTCCCTAAACAACTCGCAGTATGTTGGCAAAATTGCATTGGTTTATGTTTATGCAATGGCATTGTGCCTTCATGAAAGGTGTTAAATTGCAGATCACAGCCCTGTTCCATTCTGCATGTTTTTGTTAACACTATGTGACTATAAATATACTTTGTGATTCTGCTAACCATTGTAAGGAAGTCAGTTTCCTTGTTTCTCTTGCTACTTCCCCATCAATATTGTTCCCTACCCCATGTGTTTCTTAGCTTGTAACACCAGAGAAGTATGAGGTGAAAGGCTCGGTCCAAGAAGCTGCAATCATCTTGAGTTCCTGCGCTGAGCCGAAGATGCAGGTGACCATCACGCTGACCTCGCCAGTCATCAGAGAGGAGAACACTCGGGATGGAGGTTGGGAAAGACATTACTCCCTTACCTTGGCCACCTATCAAATTAATTTGATTTGTTGATTTGACACCCCAAAGAGCCTATCTGCTGGCACAGAGGAGATGGTCTCATTTTTTTTAATAAGAAGTTTGATTACTCTGTGGAAATGAGCGTCTTTTGCTCTGCTTCCTTGTAAAGATTATATGAAGATTTATATAAAGTGTAAAACCTGGTATGTGCTTGAGCTTGGTCAGGGTCATAATATTTAATGGAAATTAAATTGAGAAATCCTACGAGTGCCTTCAAAAGCCTTTAAAATTGGAGTTTGTAACCCAACTTGTTTAAATTCTAGGAGTACATCTTGTTTCTTGCAATACATTTTCACTCCTGATGTCTCACTGAGTTTCTTTTTAAACTTCTGAACATGCCTGAAAGAGATATTTTGAAGGCAATTATTCCTAATGTTGTGAAAGAATTCCTTAGTTTATTAAATAATTCACATTTGAATGAGGTGTGAGCATTCTGATTTGATTTAGGCATTGGACTGGAATTTGGGTTTTAACAAACCCAAGTTCACCACTACCAGGTTTTACTTGTCTTGTTTATCTACTTGCCAGCAGTGTTGCTCCGGGCTCTCTCTGTAACACCTCTTCAGTGCTCTTGAAGCTCTCTCCAAAACAAGCATGATAAGTGTTTTGCATTGTGTAAGTCTAGTTAGTCCCGAGTAAGATTCATTTTTGTTTCCTGTGTTCCAGGGGATTCTCTACTGTATCTATAAATAACCAAGGATTTAGGATGAAATGCTTAATTTAAAAGTCTAGGGATTCACCAAATAAACAGAATTACTGTAGGAACTGGTAAAGTAGCTGTAAGCCGTGGGAAAGTCTTTAACGTACCCACAGGAAACAAATCTTTTGATTGGTGGTCAGAAGATTCACCATTCTGAAGACCCTTATTCCAAAATGAAAGTGCTCCCCTGAGTGAATCAATCCACTGCATGATGAATGATTGGTTTTTAGAGCATCTTATTAATTTTGCTTCTCTCTAGATACAAAAATCCCTTTACATTTAACAGAAAACATAAGGTCTTTTAGTTCCAAGTTAGTTATGTAACTACCCTTCCTTTGTCTTGTTTTTTTGACAATGGAATGTGGTTGAAATTATGTTAAATGCAGGCCCCAAGTCTGTGCTCAGATGTCACCATTCCTGTTTGGGTCCTTGGGGGAGTATCAGTAAGCTTTTGGGAGGAAGGCTTTGTTAGAGGAATCTTTGGTTGGACCTGGCTTTTATAGCCTTTCGGTCTGCAGTGACCTATGGGGGTTTTCCAAACCCACTCAAGGCAGGTATGCATGCAGTGATGTCCTAACCCCTCTCGCTGGGAGCTTCGTGTTTTCTTTCCAGCACGCATTGCTGCCTTCATGTATCCAAAGCTTTACAAGTCCAGCCCAAAGCCTCCTTGCGTTCTGAGTAACTTGTTTCCCATCTGAGGCTACGTCTACCAGCTCCGGAAGGATTTTTGACCAAGGTCCCTTCCCAAACCCTCTCAAACACTTTGCCACACCTACTATTGCCACTGTAGTAGGTCACACCAAGCATGCATCATATAAAAGCATTCTGCATTTCCCTTTTTCTGTACCATGCTCGTAAATTACAAATACAAAGCCATAGTGTGGCCCCACAGCATCTTGTACTTTAGATGTTAGTATTGTTTAGATGCTAATATTTATTCTGGAAAAAAGTGTATTATGCTACACTATTGCTTTGGCAGTAGCATGAGGAAATTCTGAATTTTTTTTTTCTTTTTTTTGTCATGTCCCTCAAAAAAGACTCTCCTGTAGTGGAAAACACAGTAGTACATGTTTGGTTTTAAATATTTAATTTGGTAACCAATAAGATCACTTTACACACTCAAGGTGGTTCTAGCCAATGCTGTATTTTGGATTGGTCAAAAAAGTTTGAAGGCTTTTCTCCCCTGCCATCATCAGCCCTTCATTCTCCATTCCCCATGTTTGTCAACATTATTCCCCAGTCTAGTGTTACACCACATTCTTGTCTAACTGCTAGTATAGCTGATTGTTCCAAAGATGTCGGTTCACATGATCAGATATCAAGATAAAACCTCATTTGACAAGTTACCCCAATTATAGGTAGAATTGTAGTCAGGGGAACAATTTGGTATGTGTGGCAATGTGTTCTTGGCAGTCTCTCTGTGACCTGGTCAAACACCCGTTCCTCACCACCCTTTGACAATTCGATCCATTTTTAGATGTAACCTCGGGTATGGTGAAAGACCCAGCGGACGTCTTGGACAGGCAAAAATGCCTTGACGCTCTGGCTGCCCTACGCCACGCTAAGTGGTTCCAGGTTCGGAACATCATTTTTCTTTCTTCATGTAGCCTTATGAGATGTATTCTTTTTATGTACTTATTTGCTTTAAGTCTTTAATTTTTGGTTATTGACATTTTAACCCTGAAAAAAATTAAAAAGTAATACAAGGATGCTATAAGTAACTACATTAAATAACTGGGAATTACAAAATGTTTTATTTCAGTTTTTTTGTTGTTTTTAAGCATCCTTGCATACAATGAATTTGGTAAAATGTATATAAGATGGAGCAGTGCTTACAAAAAAAATTCCATAAGGCTGCAGAATACCTTTGCATAAAAATATCACCGATAAGAGCTTTCATGTTGAACATTTGTTCTTTGTGATTTATTTATTTATTTCTTTTGGGGATTGAGAGGAAAGGAATATCTGATTAGTTTACTGTGATGTTGCTGCCACACAAGCACACACAGGCAAAGTAAAGCAGATTTCCTTGACTGTTTCAGTTCCTATGCTACTCTTTCAAACTGATCTTTTTGTAAATGAGAGTTTTGATTGTGAAGTATTTGGAAATCTGAGGTCAGAGTTTACAAGATGACCAGGGAAACATTCCAAGTGCATCTTGCAAACTTTGAACTCCCATACTAACGACGAGGTAAAATACTGCTGGGAATGGCAGCTTATTCAAAAGCATTGGCTAAAGAGTGTGTAAACCAAGTAAAAGCTTCCATTGTGAACAGTAGTGTTGCACCTCTTACTGAGACCCACCATGTCATCAGCCCTCTGTTGTAAATGCACCATTGACTCACTTAACCTGACTTTATTGCACTGAAGGCTAGAGCCAATGGACTCCAGTCCTGCGTGATTGTTATTCGTATCCTGCGTGACCTTTGTCAGAGAGTACCCACCTGGTCTGCTTTTCCAAGCTGGGTGAGTAGAAGATGATGATATCTGTCCATACTGGGCTTTAGGGTATCCAAAAGGTTTTTAAGGAGTCCTCTGACGTATTGGATCTGGAAGCCCAAAAGTTGTATAGTAACTAGGTTTTCTCTATCCAAGGCCATGGAATTGCTTGTGGAGAAAGCAATCAGCAGCGCCTCAGGACCGATGAGCCCTGGTGATGCACTGAGACGAATCTTCGAATGTATTGCCTCTGGCATTCTGCTCCCTGGTAAGATTGTGTTAAAACAGTACAACTTTTTTCAGTTAACTGCATATACTGTAACTTTGTATATAAAGGGTGTTTTTTCCACTTAATCAGCATACTTGAGCATGCACCCAGGATACAGTTTACAGATCAGCTTGCAGTACAGCAAAATTGTGTGCGCGTGTTGCTGCTGGTCAAGTAGCATGTTGCCATGCAGGACTTGCAATACTTACAAATACAGTGATGCCTGCGCTACCATTTAACATTGCTTTTGGGAAACTTGGTCCAGGTTGGTAGGCTGTGTGATGCTGTATAATGCTCTAAACTTGTGGAATATTGTTTCCTTCAAAAAGGGCCACACTTGTTCGGTTTCTTGTGCATACGTTAATGCTACAAATGTCAGGAGAAGCAGGGGAAAGACTATGGACATGCTGCAGTTCTGCCAGTCTGACCAGATAGCATGAAGTAAGCTGCTCCACTGTGTTTTGACTGCACTCAAGGTTTCAGCAAGAATTGGTCACCCTTACTGACCTTAATCCTGACTAGTATTAGTGTGTCTTCCTGGTCTGTAACAGAAGACATGACCATCTGCCAGGCAATGGTTAGCAGCTTGATCTGGCTTTTCAGGAATGGAAGAGCATCTTGCAACTGCACATTTGTAGTATTATTTGATCTTTAGCAGAGGTGTCGGAAAGTGATGACCATATTAGTTGGTCACACAATATAGAGAATGACTACTGACCAATCATTGTAGCCAAAAGTATGTGGACACCTGACCATCACACCCAAATGTTGGGCCTTCACTAAACAGTTGCCACAAATTTGGAAGCACAAAATTGTGTAGAATGTCTTTTGTATGCTGTAGTGATAAGATTTCTCTTCACTGGAGCTAAGGGGTCAAGCCTAAACCTGTTCCAGCATGACTAAACACATTTTGGATGAACTGGAACGCCAATGGCACACCAAGCCTTCTAGTCCCTGATCGCCCTAATGCCCTTGAGGCTGAATGGGGACAAATCCCCACAACCACACTTAAATGTAGTGGGAAGCAGCAGACTGAGGACTAACTCCATGTTAATGCCTATGGCTTTGTGCACATAAGGGTGTGATGGTCAGGTGTCCACATACTTTTGGCCATATAGTATGTGTAGTATCCTTGGAAGTGTAGAAATGGCCTATGTGTTCCTGGGAGGCTCTTGGCAGTAGAAGTGTGCTTCCTGTTTTCTTGCATGCCATGTGCTACTGTACTATCTCGGTATGCAGCAGCCTCTGCATCTTTTCGAACTGCTGCTTGTGCTGTATCACAGGACAGCACAACACCCTCTGAGGAAAGCACTGTCTGCCCTTTTCTGCATACGTGAGCTCGCAGACATCCACGATTGGCTAGTGTTGTTCTGATCAACAGAGAAGACAGTAATGTCATCCCTCCCACCCAGAGAGCATGACCAATATTGCTGCCTTGCCTCCCAGCCTCAGATGTCTGTGGTATTGTCAGGATTGTAACTTTCGAACTCTCGACAACAGGGTGAACTCTTTTCTTCCATAATTGACAGTCCTGTACATTGGGAACCAGTAGAATCTTTTTTTTTTTTTATGTGGGCATGGTGCTTGCTACATGAGGATGATTTGAGGTTTCAACAGTACAGTAAAGTTACTGTCCTGACAATAGTCAGTGGTCCTACATCAGCACTGCAGTCATATGGCCACCATTCTCACTGGAGTCAAGTGAGAAAGGCAGGCCATTGTCTTAAATTTCTGCAGCAGAAAAGTACATTTCTGTCTTGTGCATCTAGCCTGAGTCTCTGTTTAATGACTGTGTCCTGGTCCTGTAAGTAATGCAGTTTTAGACAGCAGTCAACTCCTTGGCAGTCTTAATAACAATAATTCCTTACATTTATATATCACTTTTCTAGGTACTCAAAGCATGCTTTACATGGTATGGGGGGGGGCAGGGGGGAGCTCCTCAACCACCACCAGTGTGTAGCACACACCACACCTATTGTTGGAGAGGAGAGTAATTTATTGCCAGTTCATGGATGGAGATTAGGGGGCCATGATATAAGGGCCAATGGGGAAATTTTGCCACTGAGACAGTCAGGCCCTCGGTTTAACGTCTCGTCTAAACTGTGTTTTCACAGTTTAGCATCACTGTACTCGGGTATTAGGACCCACACAGAGAGAGCACCACCTGCTGGCCTCCCCAATACCACTTCCAGCAGCAACCTTAGTTTTCCCCAAGAGCTCTCCCATCCAGGTACTGGCCAGGCTTAGCCCTGCTTTGCTTCAGTGGGAAACCAGGCAAGAGCTGCAGGGTGATGTGGCTCTAGCTCAAATCTTAATTGCTTGTTTTGTCAAGTAATCTTGGTGCTCTCCTTGAGATCCACTGTTCCAGGTAGGTAAATTAAGGCTACAATTTGAGCTGTGTTTGGACCAACTTGTGCCCTTTGTCAGTGTAATCTTGTAAGGTTGTGTTCTTTTCTTGCTGCTCATATCAGCATATTGAATGATGGTTGCCTTAATGCAGTGATCTACACCACATTCTCGGTCAAGAGAAGGGTAGCGCTGACCTCCCAGCTTTGAATATTAGCCAAAGCTGACACTGTGGTGGTGTAGATGAACCAACCACAAGTCAGGTTGATGAGGAATCATCTGGGTTCCTCATTGACAGGCAAAAATAAGGTTAAAAAATTAAGGCTAAAATATGGTAATGGATAAATTACCACTGATGGATTTTGATGATTTATCCATAGTGTACCATAATTTTTGGCCTTTCTTTTTACTGGTGGCACAGTACTTTTAGAGCCACTATTGGGTTTATACCAGCATTTGTCTCTTTCCACCTACTGTTTCCAACTTTCTATGCAAGATGCATCTTAAATAGATCAATTTGCAGTATGGATCTGTCAAGTAAGTTAGAGCATAATCTTTTTTTGAAAATAAAATGGAAATTCAGATTATCCAATTGTCTAATCAGGTGGTTCAGATTTCATGTTGCTGTTTCATGATTAGTTCCAACTCAAATGAATCCTTGCCTAGAAGGGCCCACCCAAATATGAATTTTCTGATTATATGGTTCTGGTTGAAATTTCTCAAACTTTCCACAGTGCCCTGATAATCATGAGTTCCCACTTGTCCCATCTTTCCACAATGGATGTAGGAACCATTGCAAGTATTCTGTGCAAATTTTTGCTGTTTCAACTAGCTTGCCATCTTGGCCAGTAGTTGTAGTACAAGTCCTACCAAAGACTTTTCATAATTTACTGCTCTTTTTAATAGCTGTATGTTTGGCTGCAGATGTGATTTTGATTTTTATTTATTTATTTTTTTTGCTGGACATAGCTCAGCACTTGTCACAGCACAAACGAGTTCAATGGATCCAAGCACTGTTATCTAAAGTTCACATTTGTTGAACTTGGGAACAACGCACTACACGGGGCTGATTTTTTTTTTCTTTTTTTTTTTTTCTTTTTTTTTTTTTTTTTTTTTCCCCCTCCAGCAATACTTTATGCCTTAAAGGACAACATTGGAGCATTGAAATCACTTTTACAGGCAGTTTGTATTGCCTAGCAGGTGGATTTCCCCCTAAATTATTTCTAGCTTGGCAGTGAAACCTTAATCTCATTAATGGCAGTATGTGGAACTATGCCCATTTAATAAGACCAATGCTTTTGCTCCAGGTGGCCCCGGGTTAATGGACCCGTGTGAGAAAAATCCAACAGACACCCTGGGTTCTATGGAGGAGCAACAGAGAGAGGATATAACGTCGAGTGCACAGGTAAGCTAGATTAGACTTAGAACCATTGTTTTAGTAATTAAGAAAACCGACAATTATGTTTTGCTCAGTTACCTTGAATAAATAGATCAGCACCTCTGTAGTAAAAAGAAGTCCTACAGGTTTTACTAGAAATTGTCAACTCCTCAGTCTGAGAACCATTATTCTTATTCTGCTCTTTTTTTGACAGTTTGCCCTGCGTCTCTTGGCGTTCCGTCAGATACATAAGGTTCTAGGCATGGACCCCTTGCCTCAGTTGAACCCACGCTTCAACGTGAGGAACAATCGCAAGAGGAGGCGTGACAACAGTGATGGCACAGACGGTTTCGAGGGTGAGGGGAAGAAGGACAAGAAGGATTTTGATGGCTTCTAAGCAAGCTTCACAGGCTCACCCATATCTTGTTCAAAGTCTCTGTATTACAGTGGTGCAAAAGCTGATATCTGTAGGTCTCTGTGCATGCTCATTGCTGCGCAGAAAGAATTTTATGGCTTGTAAGAAGCCTGTTGATTAGCATCTTAATGGCATTTTGCTTCTAGTGCCCATACATGACCTACAAAGGCAGCTTGGTCAATGTTAAGCTTCATTTCAAAAGTGCATCATTATTTACTAAAATATTTAACACACAGAATTATTTCAGTGACATAAAAGAGCCTGTAACTGGATAGTTTATTATTTGTTATCGAAGTGATTTACGTTAACAGATTTTGTTTGTGCCGACTGCAATTGTCACAATATTTGTACACTCCGGAAATACTCTTCTATTCTAGGGGTTGTTTAACATATTTAAAGACTTCAAGGTAAAATGGACCTATAGGACACGTATAAATATGAAAATATTACTACAACTACTAAAACAGGTTCTGCTACATGCAGAAGGTTTTGGGTGATGTGTTCAATTACCCTCAGGAACCAAGAGAATCTATGTTGAGATTCGTACTAAATCTGAAATCATCTCTTGGCATGTCTTAAGGTAGCATGTTTAAGGCACGTGTTGGTGGTTGATTTGATTTAAGGTAAAAAAAAAAATTTTTTTAAAAAGAAAGAAACCATACAAGATTGTTATTGCTGCATTTTAAAATTGCAATGTAAGAATTTGACAATTGCTTAAGCTTAGTGGTGTGACATGATTTTTTTTTTTTTCTTTTTTTTTTTTTCTAAATAAATATTTTATTTTTGTGTGTTTTGAACAGACATTCCTCATAACCACAAAGCCTAAGCTAAACTGTAACCCATTCATTGTATTGTAATGAATGGTGACTGGGCATTGGAGTATAAAACCTTGTGTTCCACAGAGCTAATACAACCTGCTGGTTCCCTTTTAGCCACTTGTGATGTACATCTTTTGGCTATACAGTAACGTCAAGTAGGAAAATGTGTCCTAATTCTATTATGCATAATGCAAGTGGGGTGAAGCTGAGCTTGTTTAAAGGCTATTCTACTAGTGTATTCTAATGTTCGCAAGATTCTATTGCATTGCTCTAAGACACTGATCTCTGAGAGCAGACTTGGGCCCTGTACAAATGTGTATCTCCCCCATTCCCCGTGGTCCCCAATTCATTTCTAAATTAGGTGACGGCATTGAAATTTTTTTTTTATTTTATTTTTTTTAAAGAAATAACCACAACATTTACATGAGCATGTCCTTTTCATTAGTGCTTCTAGATTTGCAAAGGAAATCCCCTACATTGAGGGAGGTGTCAAATCCTGTATTCGAAGTAGAGATCACTTATTTGTAATGGGCCCAAGTCTGCGTAACATTTGTGTTCATAGTGCTGTAATCCCTAAATATATCTGTGTACATATGCATATAATCATATGTAGCTATGTGTAGGCTATGTTTGATCTTTAATATATGAGCATATATCTAATCTTGCAATAGAGCTTCAAGAAATTGTATAATTTTATGGAAGCATGGCAGTGTTCCAAGTTTTGATTTGTTTTATCGTTTTATCTGTTTAGATGAGCGGCTGCTTGCTCTTCACTTTCGTTTAACAATTCATCGTTTGTTAAAAATCTATTCAAGGATGGAAAGTGTTGATTGTGTTTGTAATTGCAGGTGTAGATTTATCCTTTCAGTAGCCTTTCATTCACTGTCATGGTACTACTGTGTAACAATAGACAATAAAAACCTTCACAGAATCCATGTTTTGTTTTTCTTTTGAGCATTAATACAGTGTATTTAATGTGTGCAAAGTGAGATCTAGTTGGACACCCTGTCATGTACTTGTATCAACCAAGGACTAAAAGACCTAAGCATGTCCTACAAGGGAAGGAAGGATATGTGGAGAAACGATCCTTCCTGTTTTGAATTGTTGGTGGATAGGAAGTGGCAGTGTTGCGTTTTCTACTACAAAAAGCAATCCACTGTAACCTTCTGGGCACTGAAATTCTCTTGGAGTTTATTTTATAACAATTTCTAATTTTAGACCATTTTTATTACAGTGCTGTGAACAAGTATTTGCCCCATCCTGATTTCTTCTGTTTGTGTGTATCTCATACTAAATAAGGCTAAGATCAAACAAAGGCAACCTGAGTAAATGAAAAATACAGTTTTTAAATGATTATTTTCTGAAGCAAAAAAGTTATCCAATACCAAGTGGGCCTGTGTGAAAACACAGTTCTCCAAATCTATGAAACTGCATTCATAATGGGGTTCAGCTGGACTAGACACATCCAGGCCTGATTACTGCAAACCCTGTTCAATCAAATCAACACTTAAATTGAACTTTTTCAACAGCATGAAGGTGGTTAAAAGGTCTTACCCAGTAACACATGATGTGAAAGTTGAAAGAAATTCCAGAAATGATGAGGAAGGTGATTGTAATACACCAGTCTGGGAAGAGTTACAAAGCTATTTCAAAGGCTCTGGGACTCCAAAGAACCACAGTGAGAGCCATTATCTCCAAATGGAAAAACCCGGTACAGTAGTGAACCTTCCCAGAAGTGGCCGACCTTCCAAACTTCCTCCAAGAGCACAGCAACTACTCATCCAGGA
>CM042549.1:16140000-16177500 GCA_023630585.1 Cranoglanis bouderius | reverse complement strand
ATGCAGTGTCCAGCGTTTACATGAACATAGATGGCATCATGTCCAAAAATATACAAGTGCAAAAGTTTACATCCCCATGGATTCTAGATGAAAATGAAATGTGGGTTTATCCTGCAACAAGATGACAAGTTAATACATGAGGCCTAATCAGCCAATCTTTAAATGATAATCAGAAAAGTGTAACATGCTACACATCTTCTTTATATGTAATACATTACTGTCTTTGTCATTTTCTCGAGTGGTATGCAAACACAAGTTTTATTTTGTATTCAACTGGAAGCAACCTTAACGAACCAAATGTTTGAGAGCTGAGAGGTCAGCCATTTCCCTTGGAGAAATCTTTCAAACTGGATTAATCTGTTACTAAGCCAAGGAACAGATTAGTTAAAGGATTTGACAACATGGATTGATTTGACTCTTTGCACAGGAAATAAAATCTGAGAAAGAAGCGCAAAAGAAAGAGAGGCATCCTGACTTGCTACCAGGTAAACACTTATTATACCTTTTTCGCTAATTACTTAATAGTATAGTGTTTTCAGACTAAATGCAGACTAGCGCCTCTATCCGCAGCAATGTTTTTAGTGTCCCATTAACAATATTTGACTGACCATTGGAATGTCTCTTTACAGTTGTTTCATGTGTTCTCCCTTAATGTCTTGATCCTCAGGGGAAGTCGTGTTCTGCAGTGCAAGCCCTGTTCTCAAACACACACAGGATGACGTCTCTCAGCGGGGAATCTTCGGCACGCTCCTCTGCACTAATTTTCGTGTCTCTTTTGTCAGTGATGAGACACCGCTGGAGGAGACGGTAAGGATGCAGGACAGGGCTTCCATGACTTCCTGCTCATTGCATGCTGAAATGCATCTGCATTTGCAGATGTACAATACATGCAAATGCATCCTGTTGTTGGTGGTGTCAGTGTTGATGTTGATGGGTGTTGGTGATGTTGATGGGTGTTGGTGGTGGTGTTTGATGGTGGCTGTTGTTGGGTATTGGTATTGGTGGTGGTGGGATTGATGGGTGTTGATGAGTGTTCGTGTTGATGGGTGTTGGTGGTGGTGTTTGATGGGTGCTGGTGATTATGATGGTGGTGGTGGAGGTGCTGCTGTTGTTGTCACTAAAATAACCAGCAAACATGTTATACAAATGTGGACTGGACTATGGACTATTAGCCAGTGGGATGTAGTTGAAGAAAAGTAAGATAAATAATGAATTATAGAACATGCTATTTTCAATAGAGAAAAATGTTGATTCTGTGGAATAATGCCAGTGGAGTGCAGCATATCTGGTGTAGTGGATAGAAAGAGGTTAAATTGTTTACAAGAAAACATGGTAGAAGTTGATGGTAGGTTAAGGTAGCTAGCTAGCTAATGTTACCGTGTTTAGCTAGTTATCCCAGCAACTTTAGCTTTTGTCTTGTACCATTATAGATTTTTTTTTTTAATTGACTCCGGCTACAAAAATAAATTGTGTCCTTTAGTTACTTGCATCACTTTAACTGTAAATATCTCATTATCATGAGCATTCCTGCTAGTTTTAGGTCACAGTTATTTGTTTGGGGTGTGCTGTGGCTCAGACATGTACAACTAGAGATATATAAATAAATGATCGCAACACTGTACAAAAAACAAAACAAACAAACCGGAAGTATCTTCCATGATGTGCGTTAGTTAGTACAGTGGGGGGAAAAAAGTCTTTGCTCCCCTGCTGATTTTGTACGTTTGTCCACTGACAAAGAAATGATCAGTCTATAATTTTAATGGTAGGTGTATTTTATCAGTGAGAGACAGAATAACAACAAAAAAATCAGAAAAACACATTTCAAAAAAAGTTATAAATTGATTTGCATTTTAATGAGTGAAATAAGTATTTGACCCCTTCGACTTAGTACTTGGTGGCAAAACCCTTGTTGGCAATCACAGAGGTCAGACGTTTCTTGTAGTTGGCCACCAGGTTTGCACACATCTCAGGAGGGATTTTGTCCCACTCCTCTTTGCAGATCCTCTCCAAGTCATTAAGGTCTCGAGGCTGACGTTTGGCAACTCGAACCTTCAGCTCCCTCCACAGATTTTCTATGGGATTAAGGTCTGGAGACTGGCTAGGCCACTCCAGGACCTTAATATGCTCTCAATTTATAACTTTTTTGAAATGCGTTTTTCTGGATTTTTTTGTTGTTATTCTGTCTCTCACTGTTAAAATACACCTACCATTAAAATCATAGACTGATCATTTCTTTGTCAGTGGGCAAACGTACAAAATCAGCAGGGATCAAATACTTTTTTCCCCCCACTGTAAGTCAATAAATAAATCAAGCAGCTTACATGCATAATGGTTCTTCAAAATGTACTTCCCCCAATGCGAAATCTTGCTGTAGAGATTGCAATGAAAGAGGTGCTGTGTATACTGATTTACAGACAGTTAAATTCTTTATTTTGGCCTGATTACTACTATAATTATTGTTATTACATATTGCTTAATTTTCAGAGATTTGTGTAGATGCCAGTACTTACCACTTTCAAGTTTTGGTATTAACCTTTCAGTTCATTCGAATAGACATTTGGCAACAGATAGACATGTTCATATTTGTGTTCCACTCTACTATCAGTACGTATAGAGTGCTGAATTCCAGACAGCTGAATTTTAAGATATAACCGAATACTAAATTTGTACAGTATAAAGCTAGACTAATGATTAATGGACTATTGAGCTCATATTACACATTCAGTATAACAAACATTAACTGTGAACACACTAGATGTTGTATTATTCTAACAGATACTGTGACATTCAGGTGATACTTCTCGTATGTCTTATCCATGTTTTATCTAAAATTTGCAGTGCACCTTTCTTGCTTATCTAATCGAGTCTGTTATATACACAGAGTGCCAAAGAGGAACTATGTCAGGTGACTACTTTTACTTTAAGTGCCATTTCAGGAACTTGAGTGTGTGATTCATTGCCCTAGTAACTGTGGTTGGAAATACAGTCCACATTAAAGCGGTCTTGCCAGATATGAGCATGTGTACATCAAAATACCACAAAGGCTTCATCCAGGTCACTGTTTAGAGACTGGTATCTGTTTGAGCCACGTCAAAGCCCAAACCAACCAGCATTTCTACCCAACATAATCTGTCATGTGTGATAATAGTCAGTCTTACTGCTTCAGTTCAGCTCATTTAGTTCTAGCTCAGGCTTCTTTCCACTTGGATTATATTTTTCTTGCTTATTTAAAGTAAAAACGTCCATTTGTAGTGCCATCAGGCGTGTTACAGTACGATGTGTGTGTAAGTGACTGCTGAGAAGTTTCATTTGGTAGAGTTTAGGTTGATCTGATACTTGGTGCAAAAGTAGGAAGTGCATGCTTAATTGAATCATTTTGGTTTGCGTTTATGAACAACCAATTGGTGTGAAAATAAACCCGTCTACTCGGCTAGGCAGCAGGAAATGTCCACCCTGTTTGAAGACAGATGGAGAGAAAACACTGTGCTGTTGTTGCAATAAACATTGCATTTATAAAGCCCTGCTCAGATGCATTAACTCATTGTGTATCTGTGTATATGTGTTTGCTGCCTTTTGTATTGTGCATCCACATTGTGCATTATACATAAAAAAAAAAAGTATAAAAAAACAGCTCACATGTTACGTTAAAGGAAAAATCCATCCTTAAACACATTAAATGTTTATATTGAAATATTAGTGACATGCTTTTCTGCAATTCTGTTCCAAGTTTGGTGATTAGTGCTGTATTTATTATTCCTATCAGTAGCTTGCACAGTTACAATGATGTTTAATAGGAGAAATTGTTTTAGCAATCTCAAAGCAATTATAGTTCGCTTTTTGCGGTTACCTCCTAAAAATAAAAAATAGCAAGTTTCTTTTCTTACTTCCCATTTTCCAGTAATGTTTTATGTCATTAATGAGAAATCCAGTGTAGGACTAGTGGAGGCAGCAAACGTTGGATTCAGAGTCCCAGAATGCAGCATTATATGACACTAGGTTACAACAGAGACTGGCTAGTTAGCAATATAGGAGATGACAAGTGTGATGGTGTTGATGGTGGCATTAGCATGAAAGTTGAAGCTTTGGAAACTGATCTGTTTGAGCTGTTGAGAGCTGGACAGACTAAAAGCCTAAAGTGCTGCTGTATCAGTTGCTGTAGGAAGAGATGAAGCAATGGCAAAATCCCACTGGTGCCAGGTAGTCAAATGGCATTGTGGGTTAATGTAGGAAACTGTTTAAACTAGGAATGGAAATAATTTTAATCTATAAAAGATTATTAAACTCATTACAAAATGAATCTTGGGCCCCATTGAAGATCACATGTTAAGTTGGTCAGTGTGGATTTTTCTTTTAAGTCATTGAAATGCTATTGTACCCCCCTTTTTTTTTTGCAGACCCAACACTTCAGGAATAAGCTCTATGGAGAAAATGACATTCCACTAATGTGTGTGGACCATGTATATGGAGGTAGTTAAACAAACATTAAAAAAAACCTAATATTTTCTTTCCTCATTATACTTTTTATAGTGACTATCTCAGAAGATCACACATCACATATCTTCCATTCATATTTTCAATAGTTTAATTCTTAAAGACCAACAGTGTACTTTCTCATCTGTTCCACAGTTTACGATGAGAAGAAAAAGTTGATAACTGGAGGCATTCAGGCAAATAAATATCCATCAAAAATTATCATTCACTGTAAAGACCTGCGTGTCTTCCAGTTCTGCTTAACCTATACCAAAGAAGAGGATGCCAAAAAGGTCATTAGATCTTCTCATACAAATAAAGTATTAACATGAATTCAAACTAATGAGTGTGCCCCCCCCCCCCTTTTTTTTGTATTAGATCTTTCGGGGTATTGTTCACCACTGCCTGGAGCCAAAGTCTCTGAAATGCGTCTTTGCTTTTTCTTATGCTCATGCAACAAGTCCAGGTATGAAATTTCATCTTACATGTACTTTCAATTCATGTAAATTGTATTAATGAAGTAGGTCTAATAGAATATAATCATCAATCATTTTTGAGTAATAACATCAAACATAGTCAAAATAAAAAGGAAATTATACATTTAAACAATTATGAAATTGTAGTGACTGCTCATCACTGGGAAGGCAATCAAGAGAAAAGCGGAAAAACACGTTTTGCATATTTGACTTATTTTTTCCCCTCTGCAAAACCTTGATGCTTTTATGCAGCTGTCACATCTGACATGCCTACAACTGTGAGATACAATCTGTAGTACTGTCATATAGTCTCCTACATGGTCTACAAACTCACAACCAACTGGCAGAACAGTTGTCCAATTTTCTCGCCTCTGCTAACAATGCTTAACATATGGTCGAATTATTTCAAATAGAACCCCATCACGAAATACTGGGAGGGGAAATACTCGAGTTCTCTTAATATGTAACTAAATTTTTTACAAACTAAAGCATCTAGTCATTGCATACAAAAGTAATTAAATGACTGGATGTGTCCTTTCTGACTTTGACTTTTCAGAAAAACAGACAGCACCGGAGACTGTTATGTTCGATTCACGAGATGACTGGGCACAAGAAATGAAAAGGACCAAAGGAAACTGTAGAATAGTCACTAAAAATGAGAGCTTTGAACTTTCCACAAAGTAAGTGATGACAGATTGAAGACTTGCCACCATTTGACCTTAATGGTTTCATGATCACTGTCATTGATTGGGATTTACTTAATTTGCCTGATTAGCAATAATAATTGTGTTGTTAGTTCAGGTCACACAATGTTCACATTTCTTTGTAGACTACCAAAGTACTTCATCATTCCAGCAGCTGTCACTGATGAGGATTTAGATAAATTCCCAGGAACTGGGTTACCAGTAAGTGTTTCTGTTATATATAAAATATTATCAGCATGTGTTGAGGTGTTTGTCTAAGGCAGTCTGGATGCAGAACACTTGAAATATACTGTAGCAGAAGCAACTGCTTCGTGAAAAACGAGCCATAGTTGAGCAACTCTAGAAACCATTGCTACCCCTTCGTTGCGGCCAATCACATGCATTTATGTAAATTATTAGGCTGAAGAAAGCTTAGTAAAAAGGGAAGAGGTTTCACAGACTTTCATAAATTTCTTTTCACTCTCTGGTCTGATTAGTGAAATGATGACAAAAATAGACAGAGAAGCATGTGTTTATTTTCTGCTTCAATTTCAAAACAGACATGTCTCATCTGTTCAGCGTTCGTGGCTTTAGTAAAAAAAAAAAAAATAAATAAAAAAGTGTGAAACAAAACAATCACTTCAAATGGATGACGTATGATTTGACGTATGTAACTTCAACCTGAGTAGCCTAAGTAGGTGACAGCTAGAATTATAGACTTCCTTACTGAATCTCCATAGTACAGCATTCATGAGAAATTCTGTTTTCCAGTATCCAGGGGGATGTACAGTACTGTGCAAAAGTTTTAGGCACCCTGTTTTTTCTAGTACAAACTTTGTTTAAAAAAAAAATTATTTGATGACTTCTACATTATTAAGTCAGTACAAAAAACATTTTAGATTCCCAAACATTAGTTTTCTAGCACAAAATTAAATGTTACAGAAAAATGTTAGTGTGTCATTAAAGAAAGCAGCGTATTACATAAGAGACACTTTTCAGACAAAAAACACAATGAAGGCTGCTGGGTTTTGCTGCAAAAATAAGAAGCGAGTGCGAAAGTCAAAGTCTCCAGAAGAACTGTGGCTTGTTCTGCAAGATGCTCAATAAAACTTACCAGCTCATTTCCTTATAAAACTGCACTAATTGTACCAGAGACTACTATTTTTATTTTTATTTTAATTTTTTGTCACACCAAATATTGACTTTGTTTCATTCACTACTGTTTACTGCTCTTTACAGTATTTTTTAAAATTTTTTTATTTTTTTTTTATGTAGAAACATTTAATTTCATTATTTTGAAGGCAACTTTGTTCTACAGCATTTCTTTGCATGTGTCTAAAACTTTTGCACAGTACTGTATATTTAAAACATGAAAATAACACCAAAGATGCGTTATATATGGCCATTATATCTATATATGGTACTTCCACAAACTGTTTCCACAAAGTTGGAAGCACTCAATTCTATAGGATGTCTTTGTATACTGTAGTATTAATAAGTTACTTCACTGGAACTAAGAGGCCCAAACCTGTTCCAGCATGACAATGACCCATGCACAAAACGAGCTCCATGAGGACATGGTTGATGACCAGGCCTTCATGCTCGTCATCAATACCTGACCTCACTAAACCTCTTATGGTTGAATGAGCAAAACCCCACAGCCACACTCCAAAATCTAGTGTAAAGCCTTAACAGAAGAGCGGAGGTTATTATAACAGTAAAGGGGGGGGGGGTGGTTGACGACTAACTCCATGTTAATACAATGGTCATATAGTGTATGTGCATGTAAGGTTTTTAAACTGTGTAATAAACTGTAATTCATGTTTTTTTTTTTGTTTGTTTTTTTTTATTCTTTTGTTTTGTTTTCAAGATTTGGTGCTGGTCCCACCATAGTGGCTGTGCTTTATTTAAATCCTCCTCTGTGCCCATAAGTCAGGAAGATGGGGTCTTACAGGCCTACATGGAGAGGTACGCATGATTAAACACCATATACAGTGTTTCACTGTGTGACTTGTGGTTATCATAAAGTTATCATTTAATTCTCACCATTTTATGTTAAGTCTGCTGTTAAAATGCATATTCTGAGTTAACATATTTAAAATATGTCCATTAGATTTTAATGTAGCCCCAGAAAGAAAGGCACAGCTCATTAGTAGGTGTTTAGCTACAGTTATCTCCAAAATGGATACAGAACCAGAGACAAACCAAAAAGCTCATTGGCTGAAGAAATGTACAAAGACAATTCGTCTTTTTTCTTTTTGCCTCACTGCTTTTATCCTTTTAAAACAGCTTATTTTCTTTTCCCCTGTTTAAAATGTGTTTTTGTTCATTTTGTTGCAGAATGCTTCAGGCTGTGGCTCAAAACCACCTTTATTCTGTTAAAACAGAGGATCTGTCAGAAACACTCCCCACCATTCAGGACATTCAGCAGTCTTACACCAAGTTCAAGCAATTTTTTCTCATTGGTGAGTCTTTAATTCAGAAAAGTCTATTCCTGGTTCTGAAAAAACACATACATGTTCATAGTAGATCTATGTGTATATCTCAGGTTTCAATCCCCTTCCTTTTACAGATAATTCAACAGATTTTTGGGTATCAGATGTCAAGTGGTTTTCCTCTCTTGAAAGCTCAGGCTGGCTAGACATTATAAGGTATCAGTTATTCTGCCTTCAAACAGACACAACTGTTTCATCTAATGCTGTTGAGATAACAATTGGAGAAATCTCCATGTTGATTTTGTTTGCAGACAGTGCCTCCAAAAAGCAGTGGAAGTGGTAGAGTGCCTTGAAAAGGAAAATACCAATGTCCTTATAATGGGTAGGTACCATACGCACATTTCAGTGGCACTCCTGATATTTCTTTTGAGATATTGGACAGCAGTTGAAACCTCTTTTTGTTTTCCAGAGGAGGAAGGTACAGACCTGTGCTGCGTTATTTCCAGCCTGGTTCAGATCATGCTGGATCCTCAATACAGGACACTGACAGGCTTTCAAGGCCTGGTGCAGAAAGAGTGGGTGGCTGGTTGCCATGCTTTCCTCGATCGATGTAATCACCTTCATCAGAAGGACAAGGAGGTAGTTCAGTCTTGCTAAATGCATTAATGTGATTTAGTACGAAAATGGCATAACAAGAGATGCTTGTAGTAAAAGCACTATAAGGTCTACATTAATTAGACTGTATCTATGCATATATGTGTGCGCACACGGCTGGCATAGAATCAAAAATGTTCACGTGCTGCAGTAGCGTTTGTGCAGCAGTTAGAGGTGAAATATCCCTGACCAGCATGGTGACTCATACGCTTCACCTTGGAGCACTTTGGAGACGTCATACAACAGCGTTGACATGCCTTCAGAACATTTGTGGTTTATTTACTATCCCATTGACATGGTTGTCATAAGCTGTGTGTACATTGTCACATTTATACTATGTGATAATCTAGAACATTGGTTTAGTACAAAGAACATATTTTAGGTGAGTTAATACATTTATTAAATTAAATTCAAACACTTACTGTTTTCTATGGAATTTATTTAATGAATTTATCAAATGCATGTGAAGTAACCCATATTCTCAAAAGATTTCTAGAATAGTCACAAGTTTATAGTTTGAGATACAGCTCTATACCACATGCTTAGTGCATTACATAAGTATTCACTTCAATTGGTGGGAAATTCCTAAATTAGTTCTGGTGCAACCAGTTGCCATCAGAAGTCACTTAATGTGCAATTAAAGTGTCATGTGATCTCATTATAAATTCGCCTCTTCCTGGAAGGCCCCAGAGTTTGTTAGAGAACATACCTGAACAAACAGCATCATGAAGGAGCTATAAAAAGCTATCAAAAGTCCGGGACAAAGTTCGTGAGATATAATTCCAATTAAGCCCATTTCAGTTTCAAGTTCCACAAAATGTACAAAAGTTCCAGGTTTTTTTTTTTTTTTTTTTTTTTTTTAAATCTAAAATTTCTACCCATATTGAATGTAAGGTATTCAAGGTTTCTTGTACTTATGTTTTCTGCAGTGTCAGTCCCCAGTCTTCCTGCTCTTCCTGGAGTGTGTGTGGCAGCTGGTTCAACAACACAGCATAGCCTTCCAGTTTTCTGAGACCTACTTGACCGTTCTGTCCGACAGCGTCCATGTGCCAGTCTTCAGCACGTTCCTGTTTAATTCTCCCCATCAGCGGGAAAGCACAATGAAGGTAGCACTAATATCTAATGTGTAATGAGAATGTTGTTGAAGTTACCTTTTGGATGAGTTTTGTCTGTCATTTTAGTTTAGTCGATTGACTTTGGACTTTGATTGGCTAGGCATTTTTCAAGGTTATCCTTGCGTATAAACCGGTTGTTTTGCATTCCTCTGTGATGCAGCGTATCAGACACTTGACTTACTTTACACGTTTTGTAAGCTGAGTGAACAAACACTCGTTAAACACCTGATAATGTTGCAGTTCACGTACAGCAGTAAGGCAAAGACACACTAATGCTGCAATTGCAGTACCATATCATCAGGCCAAAAAGCAAACAGTTCTCTCCTTGTAATGTTGTTAGCCCAAGTGTGTGCTCGTCCATTACTTTCTAACAGACACACCTCGTGCTCACTACTGCTGCTTGATTTTGTTGGCAGGCCGAGTCGCAGTACTCACAAAGAGGCCCATTGACCTGCCCTGCAGTGTGGGACTGGTTGGTGCAGTTCGACTGCAAGGCCCAGCAGCTCTTCCTTAACCCTCTGTATAGCGAGAAGCTCAAGCAAGAGAGAACCTTGCGCAAAGGTCCTCGGGGAAAGGTGAACAGAGCACCGTGCTTTTGTTTCATAATTGCAGTGATTTTTCAGTCATCTGTACATAAACTACCACAACTATACTATATCTGTTTATCTGTATATATCTGTATCTTCCAATTTATATGGATTCAACCAGTCAGTCACACATCATAAAGTTACCATAATGACAAAATCTTATTTCATGAAACATGAAAAAATGTATTAACACAAACTCTGCCAATAGCAATAAAGCTTAACCTTTTTTTATATTTTCATATGAATTTCATACAACCTGTTAATGATTTGTCCTAGTTTCAGTTAAAATCATTTAGTTTGTTTTGACTAGCACTTTTACAGTCCCCAGAAACTAATGGAATGGCAAGGATGATTCATTTTTATTTGCTGTAGCTTTTATTTCCTGGTGTTTATATGTAGATGTGGTAAAGTACATAGACCATAGCACATTTTGTATCAGACCACCCAATTTGTAGGTGAGCAAAAATATTGGAACATGCGACTTACACGTGTTTCTTGTTACCAAGGTGCGTCCTGTTAGACTGATTGTTTAAACAATAAATAGCTCTGAACATCTACTCTTGGTTTAGCCTTCAGTTTCACCTGTGAAGACTGGATTTGTTGTTAAAAAGGATAAACCAACATGAAGATCAGATAGCAGTCTATGGGAGTAAAGCAAGCCATTTTGAAGCTGAGAAAAGAGGGAAAATCAATCAGAAGCATTGCACAAACATTGGACATGGCCAATAGAACAGTTTGGAATGTCCTGTAAAAGAAAGAACCCACTGGTGTACTGAGCAACAGACACTGAATGGGTCGGCCAAGGGAAACAACAATAGCTAATAAACGTTATGAGAGCTGTGACGAAAAACCCAAAAACAACAGTCAGTGACATCACTAACAACCTCCACAGGGCATGGGTGAAGGTATCACAATCCACCATTTCAAGAAGACTTTGAGAGCAGAAATATAGAGGCCATACCACAAGATGCAAACCACTCATCAGCAGTAAGAATCGGAAAGCCAGATTGGAATTCTCAGAGAAATACAGAGACTACCCACAAAATTTCTGGAACCAAGAATAACCTCTATCAAAGTGATGGAAAGGCAAAAGTGTAGAGAAAGAAAGGATCTGCTCATGATCCAAAACATACAAGCTCATTTGTGAAACATGGTGGAGGTAGTGTTATGACTTTGGCTTGCATGGCTGCTTCTGAAACATGCTCACTAATCTCTATTGATGATGTAACTCTTGATGGTAGCAGCAGAATGAATTCAGAAGTTTACAGGAACATTCTGTCTGTCAATTTACAGAGAAATGCATCCAAATTAATCGGGAGGAATTTTATCATGCAGCAAGACAATGATCCAAAACACACTGCCAACTCAACAAAGGTCTTTATCAGGGGGAAAAAGTGGAAGGTTTTCGACTGGCCAAGACATTCACCAGACCTTAACCCAATTGAGCAGCATTTCACCTCCTGAGGAGGAGACTGAAGGGAGAAACCCCCCAAAACAAACAAACAGGCGGTAAAAGCCTGGAAAAGCATCACAAAAGTAGAAACCAACAATTTGGTGATGTCAATGAGTCACAGGTTTGATGCAGTTATTGCAAGCAAGGGATATGCAACCAAATATTCAGTGTTATTTACTTTCATTTACTTCAAGACTTGTCTGTTCCTATACTTTTGCCCACCTAAAAATTGTGTGGTCTGATACAAAAGGTTCTATGTTTTATGTCGTTTAACATGTCTAGATTTAAATACCAGGAAATAAAAGCTGAAATCCTAAACTCTCATCTCATATCCATCTTTTGATCTCAAACCCAAATGTCTTTGGTGTAGAGCACAAACAAATGAATTGGCCTTGCCGTTCCAGTAGTTTCAGAGGGGACTGTAAGTTAAGATTTTGAAAGAATATCCATGTACAGACTTTAGTATAATTTTTCTGCACTTTTTCCCTCCTAGTTATTATTAAGTGTAAAATATCATGATATTATTCACAAAG
This sequence comes from Cranoglanis bouderius, assembly GCA_023630585.1. Taxonomy (NCBI): domain Eukaryota; kingdom Metazoa; phylum Chordata; class Actinopteri; order Siluriformes; family Cranoglanididae; genus Cranoglanis; species Cranoglanis bouderius. The sequence goes on along the minus strand of CM042549.1, from coordinate 16,165,094 downwards.
CTTTTATGTATATATATATATATATATATATATATATATATATATATATATATATATATATATATATATATATATATATATATAACATTTCTTTTTACATTTGGCTCAGCAGCACCAACGGCAGTTGTCCTTGCCCAGCTCTGCATTTAAAACGCCTCTCAAGAAGGGTTTCTTCAAAGATGAGACAGATAGCCTGAAGAAGCTGCTTCGTGTAAAGCGCCTCAGCCGCTGGATGGCGTCGCCTGAAAGCTCGGTGGCAGGGACCACTAGCGAGTTCTATGAGGCTTGGCAGCATCGCCCGCCAGATCCCTATGGCCTGCTGCTGCCGTGTCTGTCTAGACCAGCCATACATCTGTGGAAGCAGCGCTGCCTCCGCTGGATCCCTGACAGCCAGATCGTGGGTGGAGGCTCTGTGGCTGTCTCAAACAAGCTTGCTGAGCTCCTGGCCCAAGTGCAGGAGCTCCAGATTGATCTAGAGCATAGGGCATGCTGGGATATGCAAGCTCTAAGCCACCGGCTGCAGCCAGGGCCAGTAGCGTTGACACGCGCCTCTGTGCGTCTGTCATCCTCTTTCCCCTTTGCTTCTGGTCGTAGCTGGTACTCCAAGCCTGCCATTCCCACAAGCCTTCTACATAGTCTGATGTTGAGCGATAAGCTAGCGAGCCAAGACGATGAAAGCAGTGAAGTCATAAGCTTTGTTTAGGAGCAGGAGACCTATTTAGAGTGACTTGGGTCACTGCTTTGGAGTGACTTACATGTGTATTTAAGGTGTGTCTATGTATTTATGTATACAGTCCAAGTCAAAGAATTTGACACACCTTATTAAATGAATGACCAAGCTGTCATCAAGGCAAGAGTTCAAAAATCGAAAAAGAATAAAAATAAATAAGCCTTTACACTGTCACATTGTTTAATGCAATACTATACTGAGACAAAGCCAGTGGGCCCCAGTTATCAGCCTGGACATGAACAAATTTATTTGTAAAATTATCATAAGAGTATTTAAGCAAGAAATATATTCATAAAAATCCAGTTTGGAAAAATGTTTGCATCCTACGAGAGCTTCTGAGTTAGTGTAAATTTAGATATAAGGAGACTCACTAATATGAACTTTGATTGGCTTCAAATTGTATAATTGGAGATTATATTGCTTATTTATTTCATTTACACACAAATTAAAGAAGATTTTGTGGCACTCAGTCGTTTCATATTAATGACATGAAAGAAATCGTAAAAAAAAAAAAAAAAAACCCAAACGAAATACCTCAATTATGAACAGCGATAAAAGAAATGTCGTAACTTTTCCTCGTAAAAGGAGGAAAAGTTAGTGTGTTTATTATGGCTCATGCGTAGAAATATAGGACGATTTAACACATGCTGTGATCAGGAGATACTCTTTTGTTACTGTTTCTCATCTTCAGCGCTGAGAGTTTTGCCATTTGTGGGTGTCACTAAATGCAAATCAGCTGTGCCGTGAATGCGCTTTGTAATTTACAGGTGATCTGGCCCAAACGGACAGTTGACCCGTTTATCAACACAAGCGCATGCATATTAAGAAAATCTGTGTTACTGAAACATTTGTAATTCGCTTTGTTTGGCCTAAACTTTTATATAAGCATATATGCAAGCACTAAATCAGGAAGGCAGTGTGTTTATTTTGTACATGTAATATGTTGGTTAGGCATTTATTTACAAGGTTGCACAGAACAGTATGGATTGGACCAGTTGGTTCTAACACCAGAGGCATGAGGATAGTTATGGCTTGTCAGTGATGTATGAGGGTTTTTGATTTTTTCTGTTTTTTCACTAAATCCTTTATAAATAAATAGCACTTTTCTAGTATGACCTGTAAATGTCCAATTAAAAAACAACATTTGGGGCATATTGAAAGGTTTAGTTCATTGATTCATATGACCAGTATTGCAGTGAAGTTTGAGGAAACACTTAATCCAAATGAATGTGCTCTAGACAGTTAATCAATCCATGTGTTCAAGCAAAAAAAAAAAAAAAAAAAAAAAAATTATTATATGCATTATATTACTTAAGATACTGTTAATTTTGCCTCTGTATATTGCCTTTTTACTATATCATATAATGCATAGAATTTTGCTCGGCCTTATGTTGCATACCTCATTTGGTCTTGTGCCTTAACTACTGACTGCAGTTTTAATGGTTTAAAGGTTTGAGACATTTTTAAGTGGGTATCTAATGCACACAAACAGTTTAAAAAAGTTTTTTTGTTTTTTTTTGAATAAAGTAAGATGAAATGGTCAAATCTTGCAAATATGCAAACAATATGCCTTATTTATTTTTATTAAATTGCTTTAGTTAATATGTTGTTTTGCCCCCGCCCCCCCCCCCCCCCCCCCCCCCCCAAGATAAAAAATAAAATAATGATAAGTGTCTGTGATGCCATCTGCTGGTTTACAGCCTCTCTTAAACACAGGGAACAAAAAAGACTAAAGAAGTTTAATTACATCTAGTTAAGATGGCTTTACTTATTTCAATATTATAACTACTGTAGCTTGTTTGACTTTGCAAATGAAGTTAGAAAATGTTGTTTTGTTTATGCATTACTTTTATTATAAATACTTAAAGAAGAATTTAATCAACTTCTTATAAAAACAGCTAAGTAATGTAATGATTACACATTGAAAAGTGGATTTGAGTGGATTATATAAAGCATAATACAAAAATATTTTCAACATATTTTCTTATGAGTTTGCCTTACCCTTTAAGCGTTTATGCAATAAATATATATTTAAAACAAAACAACTGTAACATATTTGTTAGAATATTCAGTATAGCAAAATAATGGTGCCTTTGGTTATTACTGTTTGTATAATTATACAATCACATACAAGGTGCCTAAGGAATATTTTTTGTTCTACTGCCTTTTTGTGTGTGTGTGCGTGCTGTTTTTCAAACTAAATTGCACTACTGCCTGTTTGTGCTCAGACACTGTTACATAAAGCTAATCGTTTTCACTGGGGTGAGTTTGTTTACTTTGTTTTTGAACATGTGAAGTATTACTGTATGTGTGTTCTGTACTCAAATACATAACCATCCAATACACTTTATTATGCATTACCATGAGTGGAGGTTATTCCTTGTTGAAGTTGTGTAAAGGCATGCATAGTCAATCAAATTTAAAATGCTAGAACTTTATTTGTGACTAAGAAACATATTTCAGTACACTCCTGGGCAAAAAAAATGGGCCAAGCCCAAAATGGCAAAATATTAAGCGTTTAATGTTCTTAACAACATATCAAATTATATATCAAAACATAAATTAGCAAGAATGAAACAAATAGATAAAGTAACTTAGCTATGGGATAGCTTTCCCCTTTGTTTTCTTTAAACGTTTAAGCCTTGTGGGTAAACTTGTGGACAGCTTTTTATTTTATTTATGTGTGTGTGTGCGTGTGTGTGTGCGTGTGTGTGTGTGTGTGTGAGAATTTCCCTGTTTCTAGCTTCATCCCAAACGATTCACTGCAGCAAAAGTAAACAAGCAAATGGAGGCACAGGAGGTCTTAGTAGCAGGGTTCGTACGGTCATGAAAAACCTGGAAATTTAAAATGGCAATTTCCAGGCCTGAAGAAGTTTTGGGGAAAACAAATAAACCCAGAAAGGTGTGGAAAAGTCATGGAAATGTGCTTCTAGCAGCGCTCTTTAATGTCAAAATATTTGAGATGGCCAATCAAATCAAAGAAGGCGGGGCTTTACTGTTCACAAAGGCCGCGCGACGCTGCAGTTTTAACGGTGAAAGAGCGCGAGGTAAAATGTGAGCTAAGTAGCTAAAGTTTAATATTTGACAACCGCTTTACGATAGAAAAGTTAAACGACCGACAGTAATATCCAGGGGTGTCGAAATTTACCTGATACATGCAATGTAATGCGTTACTGTCGTTGTGACGAGACGAGAAACATTAACGGAGCCGTTTTCAGTAAATCAGGGATAAGAGGAAGAATGAATGACATGATTTATTTTGGACAATAAATCCCCCAAGTGTCTGCAACCATTATATTTTGATACTAGCCTGTATGTCCTTGTCAGGGCTGTGCTCAAAAAGTTAAAGGGATATTTCACTTAAAAATGACAATTCTGTTATCAGTTACTTGCCCATATGTCATTCCAAACCCAAATACTGTTAATTTTCCTAACATAAAAAGACATTTCCCACTCTTTTCCACTTTATTCCAGCTCTATTCCATAAAATGGCAGAAGACAGTGATCATGAGCTTTAAAGGTGCACCATAAAAACTATACTCCAAGTGGCCATATTAGACCTTCGTGTCCTATGGACTGCTTTTATAGTTTAGCTGTGTAAACATTCTTCAATACACACTGACTTTACTGTACTTATTTTGGTTTTGGTTTACTTTTAGTTGAGATACGCTGTGGTAAATTTTGACATGGATTTTTATACTTATTTTACATGTATACATAGACGTTTCAGGGAATGTATGGTCATGAACAATTTGCCTCAGAAGTCATGGATATTTACTGGTAAAAATGTGTATGAACCTGTAGCAGTGCATTTGTTTAATTCTTGCTGATTTACTGACCAATGATTTGTTGTCAAGACAATTAAAAGCTTAATATTTTGCCATTTTGGACTTGGCCCTTTTTTTTTTTTGCCCAGGAGTGTATAAAAAAAATGTCAAACTGTGACCATGTGAAGTGTTTTCCCAGGCTGCCACACATATCTGTTCTAACTGCCTTATTCAGTTCATGTCTGTTGAGATTTGAGACAAAGGTCTGACCTAACTCTTCCAAGATAGCAGACCAACACTGAATCAACGTAAATGCATCAACCAAACTATCACTGAAACAATGTTGAAATTTAACATTGATTTTTCATCAGGTTTGCACCCGAAATAATGTTATTTCCACGATGAAAAATAGATCAAGATGGACATAAAATCAGAATTTGTACAACTTAAAATAAATCGCTTATTTAACATCGAATCAAAATACAACTTATGTACAGAATATGATAAACTGGATAACAAAGTGACTTAAAACAATTAGATGGATCGACATTAAATAAAAGTCCCACCAGTGGGGAAATGAAGCTGACAAAAAAAAAGAAAAATCAACATTGATTCAACTGTTTGTCTTTTCAACACTGAAAAGCAATGAATTATCAACATTGATTCAATATTATTTAGCACTGAATATTCAACCTCAACCAAAATGATGATTCTGATGGAACTTCAACATTGAATCAATGACACCTTGCTATCTGGGTTGGTTTAGGTGTGTTTATGGATTATTGCCTTATAAAAAAAAAAAAAAAAAAAAAAAAATACATAAATAGTGTATTTACCGTGGGAATGTAAACCTGTGCTCTCAGCTGTCTGAGCGTCCTGCTCCGGGTCCTGTGTTACCTGAGGCTCCCTGCCACATCCACTGCTGACGTCATCCGCGGCCGCCATGTTAGCTCTCACCGAGCCGAGAGGAAAGTGCGACCTGAGGCTAACTCGGTGAAGAATTAAACCGCGTTCTCTATCCAAACTCACACCGACCCAGTTCGCGTGTTGGATTTAAGAAGGGTTCGGTGAAGCTTTATGTATCAGACTTAAACCAAAAGACTCCAACCTCAGACAGGAGTTTGTCTGGGAGGCTGGTGTGTGTGTGTGTGTGCGCGCGGCTAATACTATGAGTTCGTTGACTCAGCGGAGTTCGGGCCTCGTGCAGAGGCGCACCGAGGCCTCGCGCAGCGCCGCCGACAAGGACAAGAGCGCGGGCGGCGAGGACGAAGAGCACCGCCGAGACGAACAGGAGGACGACGACAGCGGCGACTCCAAAGAAACCCGACTGACCCTCATGGAGGAAGTGCTGCTTCTGGGCTTGAAAGACCGCGAGGTTAGTTCGGTTAGCTCGGCGTTATTAGTTTTAATCAAAAAGCTAACTTTCGCCTAGTGAGCTGACAACATTCTAACCAGAAGAATAATTATTAGCTATTCTAATGGGATAAATGCTAACTTTACTTTTGCTTGACTTGCTATTGATGAAGACAGCTAACTAGATAGCCGTCGCTTCTTGGCTAGCTAATGTTTGTTTAAAAACACGTCAGTTGTACTCGTGAATGCAACAATTGTTAGCTGTAATGTTAATAACATTTGACATGACAAGTTCTCTAGCTAATAATTTTATATCAACTATAGTGGTCTGTTTGGGGGGGAAACTTTTATTGTGCTTGTTTACTGAAAGACTAGCCACCTAGCTGACATTAGCTTAATGAACTTATCGTATTAGCAGAGCGGTCAGTTTAGCAGTCAGCTGTTCTCACACTTCACTAAACATTTTAGCATTGACATTCCTGATACTGCTACATTAAATGTCGTGTGGACTGAATCTCCTCATGTCGAGGTCAGTTTCCAAAACAATTCTGTCTCACTGGATGTTTTTCTAGTTGTTTACCTGAATGTATACTTGTCTAGATCAAGGGTTGTTAAACTTATGTGCACTTTTTATTTTTTATTTATTTATTTATTTTTAACACAGAGTACACATTTATTTCACGATCATAATCCAACTATTCAAATATCAGGCTTATTAATTACAGGTGTACACATATTTTTCTGGATATTTTTTGCAGCGGTATTCCTGAAAATTTCATCCAGAGAACACATTAGATTTTATTTATTGAGGTTTAGATGAAACCCAGTCAAACCGATTAATACAAATAACTCATAACCAAAATAATAATCAGTGACCCCTGGCTGTGCTTCATGCACCCTACTTTGACAACAACTGATCTATACTTAAGTTATAAGTAATTAATTAAGAAAAAGGAGGAAATTAAAACATGCATGCGACGAATGAGCGAGAGACTGTACTTCAGGCTTTGCAAAAAGCCCGATTGAAAAAATATATAAACTAAAACAAACACTTGCTGTTCATCTGCAGAGTAAATATTGATATTACTTTAAGGCTGTGTGCTTTTAAAGGGTTGTTTAGTAACTGATCATTTCAAAGTTAAATTGTTTGGCCTGTGAAGTATATTTGACATCTCAAAATTTGTATGTTCTCTGTATTAAGTTATTGATAATTACAGAAAACACACACACACTTCTGGAGCATCAATGCAAACATGTTGTCTCTCTTTTGTGGTTATTCTGTAGAGAGAAAAAAAAACCCAAGTACTTGTTCCAGCTTTGAGGGATTAAAACAATAACCTGATCACTTTACAGGTGCGATTGCACAAGAAAGTCAACAGTGTCCAGGCAAGTGGCGAGTCACCCTCCTGAAAATTTTGATCTGTTAAAGATTTCAGAGTATGTAGCAATCGGGAAGTACATAAGTTCAAAGACTGTGCCTTTTTTTATTTTATACATATAAACATTGAAGCCGCAACTTTTTCTGTTTGTATGCATTCATCTTTATTCATATCTGAACACAGAAGCGTGTCAGGCCTTTTGAACAAGTCTTTGTTCTCGTACGTGAAGCACGGTAAAATCTGCACATGATATTTGAGGCAGTGATGGTTGTTTATTGTTTGTTGTTCTGGCCTTGTATAAGGGTTAGTGTTTGTGTCCTGTTGAACCGGACACAATACTGTGCTATAAGACTGATTGGACTAACCAATATCATTGTAGTTTCATTACAAATAAATTCCCATCGACGGCTGTGGCAACTGGCAAATGAAATTTCAGTGTATCCTGTTAAAGGTACGTTCACAGTAGTGAGCGACAAGATGACAAGTCCATCCATCCATCCATTTTCCATACCACTTATCCTACACGGTGTCACAGGGAGCCTGGAGCCTGTCGCAGGGAACTCGGGGCACAAGGCGGGGGACACCCAGGACGCGGTACCAACCCATCGCAGGGCACAATCTCACACACACATTCACACACTACTGATAATTTAAAGATGCCAGTCAGTCTACAACACATGTCTTTGGACTGGGGGAGGAAACTGGAGTACCTGGAGGAAACCCCTGAAGCACGGTGAGAACATGCAAACTCTGAGAAAACCCCCAGCCCCGGAGGTGCAAGGCAGACATGCTAACCTCTAAGCCAGACATTGTAAAGCAAAAAATCCAAATGATTGGCTCAAAGGATTCCTCGGATACCTTGTATGGCATCTTCTCATTTCCCCCTTTACAACTTTCCTACCAGGTTCCTACCTGCTTTGAGATACTATGTACTGCTTGACTTGAAAAAATTCAAATGTTTTCATCCTATTCTGTCATGTTCAACCTCTCATTAAATGCATATAGAGACACTGTAGTGTTTGTATTTTTGGATTGGATTCTTGCTTGTGCAGTTAGCTTGTGCTGCTAATACAAATACACCTTTCACTTTATTATAATATTATAATTCATTTTAAAGACTGATAAATTGTAAAGACAGGTCAATAGTGTGCTGTAGGCTACATTTTGGCCACGATTCTTTCTTATCAGAGATGGGCGGATGATGCACACCCACAGGTGACAACAGCGGCGCTCACTCCATGCCCACGAGAGACAAGCTACAAGCGGCACGAGCGACTTGTCACTCACTAGTGTGAACGGAGGGTAAAGTGTACTTGCAGAGTAGTGTAACTTGCTGTCTGTGTACCTTTTGAGCTCTGTCGTGATGCAGCCCTAAAATGAAGACAGTGAAGAACAAACACAAGTTATACAGCTGACTGCGGCTTAACTTCAGTTCATTTTATACCACAGCAGGCACTTCAATCTATTGTTGTACTCTTACATTTAAATCATGACGTGATGCATGTTTTAGTTCTCCAGATGTCAGATGCTTTAAATCTGCCTGCAGCCAAGGCTGCTTTCACACTGTGTTTTCCTTTACCAAAAAAAAAAAAAAAAACGCCCACACTGTCCGAGGCACTGTCAAGCAGCTCATGCAATATGTGCACTGTGATAACATGTTCTAGTTATTAATGGCTAACTAACTAGACTACATTTATAATAAAGTCTCTGTTGCTGACTACACACAGTCAGCTCCGCTTGAGGTTAAACATATCGAAAATAAAGGTGCTGGCCGGTCTCGTATATTCTTTTACAACTAAAGCTTATAATCAGAATGTTAGCCAAAGGTCACAAAGACAATTTGCTGGAAGATCGTTTAGAAGAGTGAGAAGTTATGTCACATTTGATTTCTTACCTTGCGTACAAGTCACATTTATGTTAATATTTGACGTGGACCAGAAAATATGGTAGATACACAGACTAGCTTTAGAATATGAACTGAATAATTAGAAATCTCATAGAGCATAATGTAAAAAAAAAAGTTTGGAATACAGACATACAAAATAATAGGAGAGTGGTAGATTGGTGCAAGACACAAAACGCACAGAGAGACTGACTTTAGCCAGCGTTGCTTAATGAAGTGGAATAAGTCTTTCCTGTTAGCCCAAGGATTAGTAACTTTAAAACCCAGGTTCTTGCCAATGTTGGTTATCACAAATCAGCTGTGCATTAGTGTACTCTTAATTATATAGGGATTATTTAGGATTTTAATCTGTATCATAGCATTTATTTGACCAGGCTAGCAATTGTGCAGTAATATTACTCAGCCCTGTTTAGTCTTGAAATACAAGTGTTAATGAGTGTCATAAAGCATACCATGCATGTTCATCTGTTGGTTCTTTATAAGTGCTACAAGAATAGGCAATGAGGGGGGAAAATTTCATCGCAGAACAAGGCATTTTCAAGATGGATGATTATGTATCAGAATAATTAATTTGCAGAGGCTCCAAAGGAAGATAAGAAATGAAACATTGAGTGTTTTTTTAGCGATTATAAAAATAAACTATTTAACAAGGAACAAGAAATTTTAAGCATGTGATCAGAAACATGTATCATGATTTAATTGATCAGAGTCTCCCAGCCTATGCTACAGTATATGGCCAAAAGTTTGTGGAGCCCTGACCATCACACCACTGTTGTCAAAATTTTGGAAGCACACAACTGTATATTGTAGGATGTTTTTGTATGCTTTACAATTTCCCTTCACTGGAAATATGAGGCCCAAACCTGTTCCAGCATGACAATGCCCCTGTGCACAAACTGAGGTCTATAAAGATGTGGTTTGTCAAGGTTGATGTATAGGAACTTGAGTGGCCTGCACAGAGCCCTGACCTCATACCTATGGTATGAACTGGAACTCCGATAACAGTAAAGAGGGGATTGAATCTGGAATGGGATGTTCAACAAGCACATATGAGTGTGGTGTCCACAAACTTTTGGCCATATAGTGTATGTTAAGTACATAATTTCATCCATGAAGTGAATATTTACTGTTTTTAAGCATTCTTATTTTTAATGCTCCTAATTACTTGAATGAATGAATGTTGATCTAATGCATTTAGCAACTAGGAGTCACAGTTCATGACACTGGCAAGGAGTTCAATCTCTTACTAAATGTTTTCACTAGAAACATTGTTTATAAACTATAATTGTTTATTTCCCACCACTGTTGATTTAACCCAGTCTGTCCTCACAGGGCTACACTTCTTTCTGGAATGACTGCATATCTTCAGGGCTGCGCGGCTGCATGCTCATTGAGCTCGCCTTACGAGGAAGGCTGCAGCTGGAGGCCTGTGGCATGAGGAGAAAAAGCCTCCTCACCAGAAAGGTGGGGTTACTTTTATTATTACCATAGAACTAAGTTTGCGTCCTTGAACCAAATCCAGCTCTCTAATGATGCCTCCGTCCTTTTGGCTTCTCTTGCTCAGTTATATTGGCCTTCTGATGACTAGTCTACAGCTTAATCTTTCCACGCTCAATCCCAAGTAGTTTCATAAACCAGCAAGGCGCATGTGTAAAAGTCAGACCCATTATATGTGTAATATGATACAAAATAATGCCAATTCAATCATTTTGTATCCTATTTGTAAAATAAATGTCTTGCAATGGGGAAAAAAAACGGTGTTGCAATATGTAGTGCTGCGTCACAAGGGGGTGCCTTTTAATATTTGTTCCCGCAGGTTCGCTAAGGGAAAGTATGTTCATTATTCACTATGGCTTCTGCAAAATGTTGACTCTGCTTTTGTTAATAGAATCAGTGTACTTAAACCTGAGTGCACATCTTTGATGAAATGGGTAGTATAAAATCTGGCATCTTTCATTAACAGGTCATTTGTAAATCTGACACTCCAACCGGTGACGTGCTCCTGGATGAAGCTCTGAAGCACATTAAAGAGACCCAGCCGCCAGAGACTGTACAGAGCTGGATCGAGCTCCTTAGTGGTAAGGATTAAACTGTACAATTCTTTACTTGCACTGGTGTTTTGCACAGCCTTCAGTTTTGCACTACAGATTACAAATATGTATTGAGTCTTAGTATGGGCTGAGATGATGGGCAGCTTTGAAAAATCTGGACCCTCTGTGTTATACGGTTTAGTGTTCAGCTTGTCTAAGATCATTTCTGTTTGCCTCTGTGGGGTGCTGAAGCTTCAGTCTTGTAGATCGTTCATCTACATTGAAAAAAATATGCATAAAATGACACAGCAATATAAATCTGGACTTGTTGATTTAAGAAAAATGTATAAACGTGGCAGTAACTACATACCAGTTCATGCAGCTTAACCAAAGAGCTTTAACATCATTATTCATTGATTATTGTAATGTTGCAGTCAGTGTTCTAAACAAACAGACCATATTGTAGCACTATACTGTGCAGCTCAACAGAAGATTTTGGTTTTCTCCTATTTGTTTTAATTTTATACTCAACTAATAAGACTGCTGTCTCCCGAAGGCGAAACCTGGAACCCGCTGAAGCTTCACTACCAGCTGCGGAACGTCCGTGAACGCCTCGCCAAGAACCTGGTGGAGAAGGGCGTGCTCACCACAGAGAAGCAAAACTTCCTGCTGTTCGACATGACGACACACCCACTCACCAACAGCAACATCAAGCAGCGCCTCATCAAGAAGGTACAGGAAGCCGTGCTGGACAAGTGGGTGAACGACCCGCAGCGCATGGACAAGCGTCTACTGGCGCTCATCTTCCTGGCTCATTCGTCCGACGTGCTGGAAAATGCGTTCGCACCGCTGCTGGACGAGCAGTACGACCTGGCCATGAAGAGGGTGCGGCAGCTGCTCGACCTCGAGCCTGAGGGTGAGAGCATGAAGAGTAACGCCAACGAGCTGCTCTGGGCCGTCGTGGCTGCGTTCACCAAATGAGGATGCACCTGTAAAGCACTAAAAACAAACATTTGACTAGTTACTGGAAAAAAAAAAAAAAAACAGGCAGAAAGGGTTGTATCTGAAATGAACGATAACTCTACAGAGTTGTCTCAGTCACACACACCCCACCCTGTACTCCCCTTTCCTTGCCGATAACTTGCTTCCCTTCTATGTTCTCTACACAGCCTTGATCCGGCCAGAGGAAAGCATGCCTGCCTTTTCCCCTCCTCCTTTCATTCTTATTTTGTCCAGTTAAATGCATGAGGGGTATTCGCTTCCAGGACTGTCTGTCTGAACACACCGTAGGAGCAGTCTATACCTTTTGCATAACTGGACAAGTGGGCTTTCTCTCCCCCCCCCCCCCCCCCCCCCTTTTTTTTTTCTCAGTACTCTGCCCTTAAGGTAATATGGGTTTACTTTCCTATTAATGCAAGTACAAAAATTCTAGAGCAGAAAGTAAGTATCTCTGCCATCTTAGAGCTAAATTACTGTTTTCTTGAGGTTTTGGTAGAAATGTGTACACTCAATAAGAATGATGGTAAAAGAACTGGAGGGTTTGAGTCTGTGATTTATGGAAAAAGTCTCTGTGTCGAATGGTTTCAGATTACTATTCTCTACCAGACTTGGCGGTCTTGGTTCAAAGATTGAGGAGCTTCAGTGAAACCACAAGATTATTAAACACCAAATACTCCCACTGGGGCACAGATTAGCGCCAGACCTGTAGTGTTACATCAGTGCAATGGCAGTAATGGCTCTTGGAGTGGTGTGGGTTTTTTTTTTTTCTTCTGCAAATGAAACCAAGTTTGATAATGGAGTCGGCTCATGGTGCAGCTAGGCCATCTGCCTTAGTCCGTCAGCACTTCTGACTTCAGTCAAATGAAGTCAAACATGGTGGAACTCAAAAGCAGCCTCCTCAGCTGATGTTTAGTGTAAAATTGAAGAGAACATTTGATGATGTAAAACCCTCACTATTCTTCACAAGTTGTTCCCTGGTATCGACAATTCCAAATTTATATTGATCAGTAGCATAAAAGGTGTATATTTTTCCACTGTCCTGAATTTCACTAATACTTTGAGCGCTACCTCTCAGACCTCTCACACTTCACCCTTTATTGTTTTAACTGCCTCACTGGCTTCGTCACTGTCACAAATCTGCAGTTTTCTTGTACATACACGAAACCACCACTTTTATGTGCCTAATCTCGGTTACAGGACTCGTAACCTCCACGTTACAATATGTACTGTAGCTATTCCTCATCATGACATGACGTTCATGAGCAACTGAGCGAAATTGCTTTTAAAATCCTAGATTTGTCCCTAATGTTAAATTTTATGTGTAAGGGGAATGTCAGTGATTTTTAGGCTTTGTTTCCTCCCACTTATCCTTTGCATACGCTGTGTGAAGAAGGGATTCTTCGTTTGATTTTGGTATCAGATATCTACCTGCCTCTGTAGAGTACTTTTAACATATTACTGTCTTCCTTTAGACAGGAGCCCCATCTATCCACTAAATCTAAACAACTGCTTTATATTAACATTAGTTTCTATTGTATGGTCAGAAAGAGGGGTTTAAATAGAGTATGCAATGAAAAGTTTGATGCCAGTATCAATGTTGCAAGATGGTCTATATAACGGTTTGCTACCTTTCCCCAGTTTTCATGTTTATGTATTCCTCTCTTACCAACTGATTCACGAATAACAAAATAAAAACTCCTACGACCATTTTGATTGAGACTCGCATTTATGCTTTACTTGTTTCCTTGTAACTGTCATATATTTAAATCCATTGTATTTGTTTTTGGTTTTAGAGATGAGAAGGAGGCAGATTGCACAGAGGCTTAACAATACATTCCAGCTCAGTCTGTAGTTTTATTTGTCAGCTTATCCAATAAGCATCTATATTCTGAAATGCTGTTTTGTTTTTTCCGTACATTGAGCATTTTACTTTGCTTTTAATGTTAACTGAGGATGCCTTGGGTCAGACCTTTTTTTGTTGAATTTCATGTTGCATTACTTTTACATTTTCTGCTGCCAAATTATTGTGGGTATTGTTTTTTGTTTGTTTTGTTTTTGTTTGTTTTCTTACTCATTTTGGAAGCAATAATTTACATGCTTGCTTCTGCTTCATTTGTTATCCATTATGATTAATGCTTACCTTGCAGTACTTAGCTACTTCTATACCGATATGTAGCGATTACATTTTGGGCAAAGAAAATCGAAATCATGTGTAACTTTAGAGGCCACTATGAAGGGACCTATACGTGTACACTTTCCTATTACAAAATAAATGAAGGTATTGGGCGTGCCTCAAAGACTCACTCATGTCATTCATTTTTGTGTGAGAATGTGTATGTGCATGAAAAGGGGTATATATATATTTTTTAACACAATTCTTTCATCTTCATGAGCTCATCATGAACTTTCCTTTTTGTCCGCATTTTTTTCTGATGGCAAGCATGTAATTCCGTGTGGTGTTTTATCTGTCATTCAGATGTCTTTGCTAAAAAAAAAAATAAGAACGTGAATAATTCTCCAGTAGGATGCTTTTCCACTGTGATCACAATCCTGTCCTGTGTGTATATTAGTTATAGGAATAAAACATGAGTGGGCTTGCTGTTATAGAAAATTAATGAATGATGGGGTTCTTGTTATTACTTCACTGTCTCCAAAGATGACCATTTTTTAAAATTTATAACAGAATGACATATACATTTTTATCTATTTATAGTTACATTTAATGTTGTGGAATATCTGTGATTCAAGTTAGTTCCTGTTATCACTTACCTTACAACAGCTTTGAATATCCTTCCTTTACAAGCTTCCCATTTTCTCTCTTAATATTAATAACAGAAAAATTGCAGCTTGTCATGTTAATGAGAAACTGCAAACCACAAAGTCTTTGGTCCTGAAATCTTTCCTGTGTCACAAAACTCCGTTGCAGCTGTTACGCTGAGACTCCCATCAAAAATCAACTTCTTCAATCAGTTTATGTAGTGTGAACCGTACAAGTCCCTGAATTGAATATAAATACAATAGAAGCAATAACAATTAGTATGAGCACATTAATTAAAACCTGCTACTCTACTGTCTGAGCTGCTGTTATGGAAAATTAATCAACACTTTCTGACCAATAAGAATTGAGAATTCAGAGTTGAGGTATAAATTCTATATGTATATCCAAATTCCAATCCAAACATAAGACTAAACGGTTCAGGGTAAAAGCCTAGGCCCAACTCTGGCCCTCAAGCAGTTCTGGATTTGAACTCCACCTTCCACTTTAACCACTGAGCCTCATTGTCTTCTCTACACCACTGGTATGAAGCCGTGTCACACCTGGAAACTGTTAACAAGCGCATGATCTGCACTGAAATGCTCGCTCTTGACGTGACTGCAGTTTTTAGCTTGCAGCTGTACGTCTAACCAATCACATATGCTGAGTGTTATAGGGATCGTTCTAGGCCAGCAGCTGATCTCAGATCAGCACTAACTCTGAGATGTTGCATGAATTATGTTTGGAGTTTAGTTTATAGTCAATTAGTGCGTCTAGGAAGCAGCAGATGCATTAAAAAATAATGAATGCAGTTCAAGTAGGGGTTAGCGAGATGGGTTTAAATTTAGTTTGTTAGGAAGATGAGAAGGTAACAGATGATCTAAAACATAATGTGCTCTCACATGGATACCCTAAAGATCTGCACTTCCCAAAAAGTCTCACCTTTGCTTCTATGGATAATCTCACCTGGATACTGTAGATTTGTACCTAAGAACTGCTGGTGTAATCATAAAGACTGTCCTGTGCTTATCGCAGGACTCTTGTTCACAATCTACTCATACTGAACATTCTTTCAAGACACTTTCTCTCCTACACCTGTATATTGTATACCTGTATATTGTATTGATAATGTATTGATTTATAATCACACTATAATATTATAATATAATCACCCAGAAGACAATCGGTTCCCTTTTTGAGTCTGGTATCTCTTAAGGTTCTTTGTCATGTTGTTTCAGGGAGTTTTTTTCTTGCTACTGTCACCTTGTTCATTAGCGATCTAAATCTACATCCAGATTTCTGTAACTCTGCTTTGTGACAACAGCTATTGTTAAAAATGCTATACAAAACTCACTGAGTTGAATTGAATTCAACATAAATGCTTAAAATCAGTTTAATCTTCAAATATTTCCTTTTGGATGTTGCTGATTTACTGCATATAATTAGCCAACATTTGCTTTTTGTCTCACACTCAATATTGGCACAAGTGTGTTCAAAACTACTTCTTAGACCATCTTGAAGTGAATCACTTCTTCCTGAAATATGTAAAAGCACGACACTCTATGATGGTACAATCGTAATTTTATGCCATACAGACCTGCAAAAGATTCAAATAGTACCTTTCAGGCTGGCATAAAGCTGCAGCAGCGCAAATGCGTTTTCTAAGCTCAGCTTGTTGGTCCACTTTGAGACTAAAGCTCAGTTTATCCATGCGTGTTGATCAATGTCAGTGTTTGACTTTGGACAACATGACCTCCTTTGTCTGGATTGTTTAGGTCTTGGTTGGACTGTTTCTCAACCCAAAGTGACAATGAGGTGTGTACCAGTACTGGTGTCACACACACTACCAAGTCAGTGTTACTGCTGTGCTCACAATAATATCTGGCAATCCTGCATGTTTTTACATATTTAGTAAATCACCTGTTGGGTTTTTAAGACCACAGTAGTATCACACTGCTGAGATTGATTTTTAAATGGCAGATCAATATTCCAGGGTGGGATATTGACAGGGTGGTGCAGAGGGTTGCATTTCCACCTCATACCATAGCTCCAGGCTTCCCGGTTCAATCCTGAGCTCGGGTTACAGTCTGTGTGGAGCATCTCTGCCTGTTCTTCCAGTGTCTGTGTGGGTTTCCTCTGGTTTCCTCCTACCTCCCAAAAACACGCTAGTAAGTGTTTGTAAGTCTTAAACATAACAATCAGCATGAGGACTTCATTGATAACAGCACACAACAGCAACCAACAAACATAGCTGAATAAAATCTTCTGTGACTATTGAAAAGTACAAAAAAACATGTACCCATACTTAGTCTGAAAATAGAAAAAGGTATTGATGCCTCTCTACTTATTAGGCTCATTAGGTTGCTCTAAATAGTGACATGACTGCTTTCGCAAAGACAGCTGTAAAATGCTCATACACATTAAAGATGGTGAAGTTGAAGCGGAATCCCAGGCAGCGGATTACACGGTCATAAGGCTGTCTTATAAGGCTAAGATAAATGCCCCAAGTTCAGTGGTCACCAACCCTGTTCCTGGAGATCTACCTTCCTGAAGGCTTTGGCATACCCACCTGACCATCTAATCATTGCCTTAAGAAGTTCTTGATAAACTCAAACAGGTGTGTTAGATTTTGGTTGGAGATGAAACCTGCAGGAAGGTAGAGCTCCAGGAACCGGGTTGGTGACCACTGATGTAGTTGAATGAGTGAATGAGTATGTGAATGAGTGTGCATGGTGCCCTGCGAAGGACTGGTACCCATCTCATCTCATTCCCACCTCATGCCCCGTGTTCCTGGGATAGGCTCTGGATTCATCGTGACCCCTGACACGGCTAAAGCTGTTACTGAAAGTGAATGAGTGAGATCAATATTCCAAGCAAAAATGTCTAATGTAGCAAGGCCCAAGTATTGGGTCCGATGTGCAGTATTGTATTTCAGTACTTTTCAGACAGTGACATACTTTTAGATCTTTTAGAAGAGTTAAACTGCATTCTCTGTCTATTACTGGTATCAAATATTGTTAATTATTAACTACTAACTAGTAATAACTTAAATGCAGGTGTACTCTTCAAAGACATTCAGTCTACATCAATCATGTCATGCCATTAGTAATGCATTGCTCAGTCCTAAGAGTTTCACCATCAAGCTATTTATAGATATTAGATTTTAGCCTCCTATCTAAAATCACCCTCAGCCACCACTGTGTTCATTTTGTACATCATCCCTTTAAACTCTTAAGTAGAACTATTCGTTTGACTTCTATTCATGTAAATGTCAGACAGAGAACAATCCAAGCATATAAACAAGCATTTGAGGGTTAAGTGTCAGCCGTGCCTCTCTGACAGTTCTAGGATCTGAATTCTTAAACTTTTGGTCACTAACACAGAACCCTGACCTTTTTTTTTTTTTTTTCCCTTTTTTCTTTTCCCCTTTACGTTTTAAAGAGTATGTGCTGGGCTATGCAGTCTCTGAGGCCTCTTGTTTCTGGGTTTGTTACCATTTAAAGCCAGTTGACTTAAAGAGGGCAAATATTTGGACTGTACATTTCCATCTAATGAAGCTAATTAGAAATGTGGATTTAAGCATTCCTAAGATGGGGGAACACAATGACACTGTGTATATAGATGAACTCTGTGTAGTCAGTTAACAAGCGAGCATGGGTAACGAGCATGGGTGTGTGTGTGTGGGGGGAAACTCTGAGTCAACACACTATTACTACATAAGAAAGAACAACTTCATTTGTTCATTTTGCTCTTCCTCTTTTCACAATCTGCCCATGTCTACAGTACTGTGCAAAAGTTTTAGGCACATGCAAAGAAACGCTGTAAAGTAAAGATGCCTTCAAAATAATGAAATTAAATGTTTCTACATAAAAAAAAAATTAAATAAATGAAACAAAGTCAATATTTGGTGTGACAAAAAATTTAAAAAAGTAGTCTCTAAACGTAAGTAATAACAGGAATTAACTTGTCTCTCTCTGACCTTCCACAACATTAAATGTAACAATAAACTGATAGAGAATATGTGTTGTTGCCATTTGTCACGTTGATGCAGAAATCGGTGTCTAACTACACATCCCAGAATTCAGCATGGCCTACAAACATGGCTGCTGAAGACTACAATACCCAGACCTTCTCACATTCACACACGCGGATTACTGATTACACACACCTGGACTCAATCACCTATACTGCTACACTCGCACTATATAAGGACTCTCAGTATTCACATTCATTATGAATTATACATTCTGTGGCTCTTGTACCAGTCGATACCAAGCTGTTTGTGCCTTTGTTTGTTTCTCTCAAAAACACCTCGTGTTTTTGTTTATGTTTTTGACCCTGCTTAACCTTGTTTATGCTGTTTGTACATTGCCGGACCCTCGCCTGTTTACTGACCATGTTTTTGAATTACGTCTTTGTACTGTTTGCCAAGATTATTAAAACCACTGAATACCTGCACTTGTGTCCTCAACTGCTTCGTGACATCATTAATAATTTATAATTTGTAATCGTTGGCAAATTGCTGTAGTGTAAGAGGAATCAAACACTTTGGGTTGTGCTGTTATTGAAAAAAAACCCCAACAGCCCGAGTGTGGTACCAGCAGCACACCACTCCACCATTCATTATTTTCATATAACAGCACACTCTGTTGTATTTTATTCCTTCCATGCAGTATACGTTGCAAGAAGTCTCCAAAATTCAAGGACAAAAATAGTAGAGTTTGTCCTTCTTGTAAAAGCCTGTCCTATTCTGAAAGGCCTAACATGATCTAGCTAACATCTGCTCCACAGATGGCTCTGAGCACAGGCTGTGTTTGAGTAGAATGAAAAGGAAGAAGAGGTGTTAAGTTTACCTCTACACTAAGCTAATGGATGAGTGCACTATTCACAGATGACTCATAATTCTATTTATTGCACATATTAAAGAAATAGGGCTTAAAACTGAAAAGAAGAAAGCTATGTGACACGTTATGACACGTTAGGTTTAAAAATGAGCCGTAAGGAAAAGAGAATACGGAGCGTACAGAAGCAGCAGAATAATTACAAGCGAAATGTTTCAACAAGTGATGGGGAAAGTAATTATCTCCTTCATATGGTGCTTTAAAGTGTAAGTGTGGGTTGTTTGTTGACTGAAACGATCTTCATATACTATTATGACTTTGATGGTCGGATGGCAATTCAGGTAGCATTAAAGGAGAAATCTAGATCGCTCCAAAGCATTCATACACTTTGGAAATGCACTGTCATAAATCATTTGTCAAAGTCTGAATGGAGACGTCTCTGTCTTGGCATGTTAAACTCTTCACTCCACTTAGTTTATTATAACAGTATTAGACATACAAAATGTTGATGGTTAAATATGTTGTGGCAGTTTTCCAAAATGATTTTAACAAGAATCCCACACCCGGACACTCACCCAGACCCCCCCAAACAGCTGACTTTTGTATCTTATTACAATTAGATACATGAATTTACATTCTAAATGTATGAGCAAGACTATAACATGCTTCACAATCCAGTACTGTTTAACAGCCTAGAGCAGCAACACTGTCTGTCACGTTGGCTTTACTTCCTCTAATCTAAAAGCACATACGTAAGTAGCTTCCTAATTGAAGCCATCTGGGCTCATGGCTGTGCATCTCATTCATCGTATGACTTGTTCAGTCGTGTGCAGGGCATTTTCTTTCAAGATTAGCTATTTTCCGCAACTGGAAGCAATTGTAACTTGTCAGATTAAGTAAATATTTAAATAAATATTTCTAACACAGCTTTCCAACTGAACGTTTGGTTTTGGTAATCTGAATTAATCATGAATTGGGGACTTCCCAAACAGAAAGTGCTTTACAAAAGGTAATATTCCCACTAGTATATCTGGTACAAGTAATTTCACATTTGTAAATGTACATGCCAGTCAGGTTCATCATGTCTGGGCAAATCTGATTAAAAGGAATTTCCAAAAGTAGGTCTCATTAAAAGTGTAGCCTGCAGGAAGGTAAAGCATGTCAACAACTGTACCATCTACCACTGTCTTTAACAAAACAGTCAAACTGTTTCACATGCAAAGCTGTAGAGCAAAGATACCTTCGAAATAATGAAATTAAATGTTTCTATGTTTAAAAAAAATACAGTAAAGAGCAGTAAACAGTAGTAAATGAAACAAAGTCAATATTTGGTGTGACAAAATAAATAAATAAATAAAAATAGTAGTCTCCGGTACAATTTGTGCAGTTATATAAGCTGGTAAGTTTTATTGAGCATCTTGCAGAACCAGCCACAGTTCTTCTGGAGACTTTGACTGTCGCACTTGCTTCTTATTTTTGCAGCAAAACCCAGCAGCCTTCATTGTGTTTTTGTCTGAAAAAAAAAAAAGGCTGCATTAAACTTTTGCACAGTACTGTACATCCACTTTTATTGAACATGTGTCCAGTGACACAGTGCGTTCCTCTGGGTTCCTTATACCTCCCAAAAACACATATGCAGGTGGATTGTGTGCGCATGTTGCCCTGTGATGGACATTACATTCACGGTGTGTTCTCACTTCACTCAGTGTTCCAGATCCATTTTTCATTACTAGAATTTTGGCATAAATTATTCAACCATTTTTCTTAGTCATAACACTCTAAATCTACACTTCACAGTTAGGCTGATGTTTTACTGCCTGTGATCATCCTGCACTTCTATTCAATACTGTATATTCAGTATTATCTCCAAATAAGCCTCTATATCTATCTATCTATCTATCTATCTATCTATCTATCTATCTATCTATCTATCTATCTATCTATCTATCTATCTATCTAAATGTTGCTATACATTAAAAAACAACCTTAATTTTGTCCTAATGGTGTGCATTTGCACTCTACCTGCATGCATATGTTCCTTATTCAGTAACAGGCAATATTTCACATACTGAACTGGCAGAGGTTTATAAAGAGGTGGGACTTAAACTTGGATCGCGTCTGATTGGCTAGATGAAACTGACTCCTCCTCCCAGCACTTCTGCCCCCAAATGGCAAAAATCCCGCTTCATCTTTTCTCACATATTCTCAGGAGTTGGGACATCACAGTAACTGTATTTAATGACTTTAAAAAACCGAAAAGAACAACTGGATATAACAGTAAAGAATATCTGCATCATCTAATGATATGCTGTTGATGCAAAAGTGCCCTTTTTATGATGTTTTTCCCCCCCAGGAGCCTCACATGAAACAGGCTTTCAGGATAATGAGCGTTTTGGTCTGAGAGCCTTTTGAAGTGAGCTGGAGGATAAAAACACAGTGGATTTGAAACAAAGTGGCTCCTTGGTTCTGTGCTGGATTCAGGAAAAGTAACATGAAGGAAATGAATGCACAGTAAGTTTGTTACACGTTTTCCATCCTAATCCACTGGATTTTCTCTGTTTCTAAGTCGAAAGTGTTACTGTAATGTATGTGATGATGCTCGAGGCATCAGCACGAGACTACCTTTTTTTTTTTTTTAAAGACAAAAAAGTGTTTCTTTGTCGTATTAAAATAACCATCTCCTGTTCTAAACCATAAACTATACAATGTATTTTTGTAAAGGTTATCTCACTGTTGTAGTGGCCAGGGCTCTCAGAGAAGCTGGTGTGTGTGGTGTAGGAGGTTGAGGTTATTATTCCTCTGACACTCCGCCATGGATTAACGGTAAACAGTGTGATTTGTGAAGACTGCTGCAGCTTTTGTTTACCGTCTCAGTGGGAGTTTGTAGTCTCAAACACTCACTATGGAACAAAGGAGCGTAAACATTTCCACACTTCAGCACTCGGTTTAGGTAGAAGATGGAAAAAATAAAGCGGCTTTTTAACGCGTTTCGGCATGTAATTGTGTTTAGCGCGAGTGCGCCGGAGACCGGTGTTTGTACGCAGCAGCTGTAGCGTGGAGTCCAGCTGCAGCCGAGCTGATCAGGCCCCATGGCAGAAGCCCCTGGCTGGTCAAAGCCTCATGCTGGGTGGAAGCCCCAGGTTTGGCAAAGTACAGTGTTGGGCATTAGCCTTTGGTTTGGTAAAGTCCCATATTTGATAGAAGCCCCTGGTTGGCCAAATACCCTGGTTAGGCAAAGTCCATTGTAGGACAGAAGCCCCTGACTGCTCAAAGCCCCTTGGTAGGCAAAGTCCAATATTCGACAGAAGCCCATGCTTGGCCAAAGCCCCTATGTAGACAAAGTCCCATGCTGTGTAGAAGTCCCTGATTGGCCAGAAGCCCCTGGTTTGCAAAAGCCCTGGGTAGGCAAAGTCCCTTGTTGGGCAGAAGCCCCTTACTGCCCAAAGCTCCATATAGCACAGAAGCCCCTGACTGCACAAAGCACCTCAGTAGGCAAAGTCCAATATTTGACAGGAGCCCATGCTTGGCCAAAGCCCCATATGTAGACAAAGTTCCATGTTGGGCAGAAGCCCCTGGTTTGGCAAATTTGAAAGAAGCCCCTGGTTGCGAAAGCCCTGGGTAGGCAAAGTCCCATGTTGGGCAGAAGCCCCTGACTGGCCAAAGGTCCATGTAACATGGCGCTTCTGATTGCACAAAACCCCTTGGTAGGCAAAGTCCAATAATCGACAGAAGCCCATGCTTGGCCAAAGCCCCTATATAGACAAAGTCTCATGATGGGCAGAAGCCCTTGATTGACCAAAGCTCCACGTAAGGCAGAACCCCTGGTTGCCCAAAGTCCTTGGTTAGGCAAAAGTCCCATATTGGACAGAAGTCCTATGTTGGGCAGAAACCCCTGGTTGGGAAAAGCTTTTAGTTAGGCAATGTCCCATGTGCAGAAGCCCCTAGTTAGGCCTCATGTTGGATAGAAGACCCTGGCTGGCCAAAGCCCCGGGTTGAACAGATGCCCCTGGAAGGGCAAAGCTTAGTGTAGCCTAGTTGGGCAATGTTTCATGTTGTGCAGAAAGTTAGGCCTCATGTTGGATAGTAGACCATGTTTGGGCAAAGGCTCTTGTTGCACAGAAGCCCCGTGATGGACAAAAGCCAATGACTTGTAACTTGTTACCCAGGATTTTACCACCTTAAACACCCATCTTAAGATTCAGTACTTCACATTAAATCATATTATTTAGTAACTACTACAATCTATTCAGTAACAGAGTGGAACTCACAGGAAATGTATGCTGTAATGAGAGTGAGGAATGTAAGTCTTAAACCCACAACCAAGTTCTGGGAGCTGATGGGGGTTAAACCTGTACCACACACCAAGATGTGAGCTTGTCTATTCTACTCGTGCTAACAAAAACTCTCTCAGCTTCAGCTTAAAATCTGTTTTAGTAAACAAGCTTGTGTAAACTTTATTTTATCTTTACTGCATCATTTTTCAAACACTTGATTTGAAAAGGCTGCAGCTTCCGTTGGCACAGAGAGGGAAAGTTGAGGGTGGACGCGCTTTGTGAGCAGTGATTTGTGAGTTCTGTAGAAAAAAACAATAAGAGAGAAGAAAAACGGCAGTGGGCTGGAGAGGTACTTGTGGTATCTGGGATGCTGCCCAAGAAACGTGGCACTGCTTGTCTGCTTTAAAGGATCATTTCTGGTCGGTTTGACTGACAGCAGGAGAACGGTTAATCTGCAGCTCTTATGATGGATGAGTCATGAGCAGAGGAGGTGAGTAAATGAGGAGTTTGGAGGTATCATTTCTTTAACTCTCAAGAATGCAAATCTGATGAATGAATTTATCATGAGCATTTCAAGTAGAATAAAGTAGAGTAGAGTAATGGATGAAGGATGAAGTGTGAGAGCAGATCAACAGGGAGCAGTTTTTACATGCTTACAATATTCAGTTTACTGAGTAGGATGTTCTTTATTAACATAAACAACATCCAGCAGACGACGTACCACCCACCATTGGGCTGTTTTATAAATTCCTTTAAATTGAAACTGTCAAGTGATGAAACCGTTTTGAGCTCATAGTGTCTTTGCATGTCTCCCTGTCGTTTGAAATGACTAGCACGAAACAAATCTTTGTCTTTCATGGAGGTGCATTGTTTTGAAATGTCCTTCTTCTGTGTGTATGTGTTATTAACAATAACACAATAGCATGACATCCTGTGTTTAAAAAGGATTAGTGATGTAATGTTTTGATTACACGAGCACCCAGTGAAACCAGTGAGAAATTGCATTGTTAATATTGCTCAAGAATAATTTTGTGGTGACTAATTGAGTGTTTCGATGCTATAT
>CM042549.1:16052500-16135000 GCA_023630585.1 Cranoglanis bouderius | reverse complement strand
TACTAGCTACGTACAGTACACTCACCAGAGGCACCAACAATCACTACTTCTACTTTCTTTCTTTTTTTCTATTTTTTTGTAATGTCTCCCTACACAGGTCATATATGCCAGGTAAAGGATGAAACCACATCCACTTAGGGCTAGGAAATATGACAAGAAGATATTTGATGATCATGATAAATTATGTAACAGTATGGTTTTCTGAGACCACATGGATATAGTTATATCTTTTAATATTTTTTTCCAGGTAATTACAAACCAACTGGAACCAACCGAGGTTAAAATGTCTGTACTTTAATTTTACAAACGTTAATTCTAATTTCCAGCATTAATTCTGTTTTATAAATTAAATTGTTATTTTTTAAATATAAAAATGACACTTTATTACAAATTTCTTTATTTGTAATTATTATTATATTTATTTATAATATTATTTTGTAAAAAAAAAAATAAAAAATTAATGCGGCACTACACTACACAGTTTGTGAGCAAAACGAAATATAATATTATAAATGTATAATTATGTATTGTATAAATGACTTAGAGAATCGTGATATGATATTTCTGTCATATCGCCCACCTGTACTTCCATTTCCAAGTTTTTCATCCATTTTTGTGTGTCTAACCATATATTTGACTAAACTAAAGTAATGCGTGTGGAATTAAAAAACTTCACCGTATCATAATTAATTTGAAAATCTCAGATAAAATGTCACTTGATGCTGTCTCTGAAATTGTGGCTCTGTGTCATGCACATACACAGAACTAGCAATTGCTTGCTAGTGTGAACGTAGAGTAACCCACACCTTTGTAACTCTTTATACAAATTGAGTCGTATGAGTTGTTACGAATTGAATGAAGTGTCTAGTAAAAGCCTTTGTAGCATTGTTTTTTTTCTGAATAAGTCTTTATAACATCAACACATGCTGCTTCACACGGCATAGTTCATCTTAAGAGCATTCAGAAGTATTTTCCCACAATTCTTTGAGAAACATAAATAACATTTAAGATAGCTGTTGATTGCTCTAGGTTTTTTTCAGACCCTGCATGGCAGCTTCTGCACATAGGGCATCATTTACATATGAGAAGGCAGTGTAAGTGGCCTGCATTGTCTCCACTGAGGACCCAGAGCCATGAATGAGGGTTTCTTTTCTTCTACAGTGGCTCACCTCTGACATCTGTGTGTGTCCTTTGCTCTTATCCCAGCCGCTCCCCACAGTTCTCCCAAATTCAACTGGAAATGGCCCTCTGTGCTTTTTATTTTTGATCATGCTAGCTTCATTCCCTGCCTTTCCTTTGATTTTCTTTATGCTCACAAAATCCCTTTAGGCTATATCTTGTAAGCACCATTTTTTTGTTGTTGCTGGAATTGAAGGTCAGTATGTCATGGCTGGTGCATATTAGCATTAAATCAGCCCCCACAAACCAACTCAGTGAGTTTGGAGTTTGCTTTGTCAGTCATTTGCTAGTGTTAGTCAGATGCACCACCAGTGGGCGGTTCTTGTTCACGTTTACTGACGAAAATAGACTCTTTAGCAACACCTCACAAGACTAGCCACTTCCTATAATGTTTACAGGGACACATAGTATACATAAACATATCAATTTCTTACTTAAGTTGCTCTTTCTAACTGGCCACAATAGCATATACTTTCCTTGGTACATTTTTCTTGATGAAATGTATTGGAGGGATGGAGCCAACCGGAAAGCATTCAGGAAACCTCCCTTTGTTTTGTCAGAACTGTATTTCTAAAAAATGTATTTCAGTACATCAATTTTTTTTTTTTTGTCAGTGTGATGGGAAGCAGAGAGACGTTGCTCAAGGCCAGGGAGCCATACACCTGGTTCTTTAGTTGTGTAAATTACACAGATGTTTGATATAGTAGGCACAAAGAGATGCTTTCTGAACAAAGCCATCAGTGATTCATGAGCACTGGAACACAAAACACGTACAATATCTGCAAAAACAACGACTGAGATTTTTTTTTCCAGTCCTACAAATCCATCATCATGAGTGAATGGGCATTCAGGTGTGCAGTAGGTGCCAGACTGCATGGCTCCAGGTAACAGTGTGCGTAATGTGTGTTTTTCTCCTCTCACTAACCATCGAGGCCAGAAGCAAACCAGTGTGGTGAATAAAAGTGAATAAAAATAAAATGAAAGTAAATTTAAAAAGTGAATAAAAGCTTGTGCGTGTCATATAAAGGCTCATTTGCATCATGGTGCCTGACCCCTGCCTGGTTTCATCATTGGTAAGAAGTCAGTGCTTAATTTGATGATTGTATCATATCTGTTAGTCCAAAAGAAGGCGTATTGTGCAACAATACTGCAAAAATAAGAGTGGATTTGAATGCTTAAGATGTTACTGTCTTATGTATAAAAGTCAATAAAAGGTTATTTTACACAGCATGTTGCGCTGAATAGGAATCACTTACAGTAAATGAGAATGTAATTATTGCAAGTATAGTTTCTCTTATGTAACATCATAAATCAAGGCTGCGCAAAAATCATATTGTGCTATTTTATCCCAATCTTGATTACTTTCTCAATGCAAGTTTATCAAGATCGATTTTCACCCATGAGTTGCTCTCGGCAGAAGAACTAAACTAATTATCTTAAGTTTAGGTAGACTTTTCCAGTCAAAATAAAATAAGACTTGCTGTTTTCAATTTTTATATTTGTTTTTCTCTATGTATAAAGCGTACAACTTTCTTTCGGCATAGATAAGCTGTAAAGCTGTAAAGGCTTCTTCATGAATCCTCATGAGGGCAGTGGTAGCTCAGTGTTTAAGACATTGGGCTACTGATCGGAAGGTCATGAGTCCAAACCCCAGCACCGCCAAGCTGCCACTGTTGGGCCTTTGAGCAAGGCCCTTAACCCTCAACTGCTCAGATGTATAAATGAAATAAAAGGTAAGTCGCTCTGGATAAGGGTGTCTGCCAAATTCCATAAATGTAAATGTAAATGCCGGTGTTGAGTGTGTAGTAAGTATCTCATTTGACTTGTATGAACAGCTCTTGTGTGGCAGTTCATTGAAGTCAATTCCATCTAAAGTGTGTACCATGGCTCTCAGAATGAAGACCCCGTGCGACATGTGGCATTTAGGAACGGCTGTAACATGGCCATATGTCGCTGTGCAGAAGGGAGGGGGTGGACATCGCAGGCAGGAAACAAAGGGTGTCTCACTTTACACTGACCATGTGGTCACACTGCTCCCATTTGGATATCCTGAGTGCTGCCAATAGATCTGTCATCTGCTGGTCAATCAGTCTCACCCTCACAGTGCTGTGGAGTGCAGGCTAACAGTCAGAAACTTATACTTTCAATAAACTTCACTGACCCATTCACGTAACGTACTATCCAGAGAACAGGAAGTTTTGGGAAAAATTTTTTTTTCATGCATTCATTCATCCTCAGTAGCGCTTTATCATGGTCAGGGTCTCAGCAGGTCCAGAGACTATCCCACTGGGTGTGAGGCTGGAATACATCCTGAATATATATACATGATAAATTTGTGTTTTAAAATGAACTTCTTTCATGTTTAATGGAGAAACAAGCACAGATCCAAATGCAGATCCAAATAATTTCTTAGTATTGTCTATACCTGTTATAGGTAGTAGACACCAGTGATTAACGCATGTTGCCTAACCCAAGGCGATTGGCCCGAGTACCACTGGCCAGCCACCTGCCTCCAATACTTTTGTGTAGGAGCAATGATGGGGGTTTTACTTTATCACCATGGACTGGATTAACATGCCATGCTCTGAGCAGATTGGCCTCAGTTTGTGCCAGTGCCATCTGTAACCTTAGCATTAGCAGCTAGTGCTAGGGCTTTCCTCTGACCTAACATCGCATCTGGCAAACTGCCATGTTTGTCAGCCTAATAATATGTACGCATATGGAATATTCTGGCAACAAAGCACTAAACCTTCTTAGACAGTAGTGTTTGTGAATGCAGAGTGATTTCCCTTTACATATTGTTTTAAATGAATAGATAAGACTGCAGTGTTAAATGGGATACAATGCTGCTGCATGCTGACCTGAATTTCACTTGATGAACTTGATGCTCTATCAACCAATACTGTCAATACAAGTGTGGACAAATCATAAATCCATTAGCTAGCTCACCGAGCAACTGTAAGCTCCAGTTTGCTCCCAGTCCTGTGTAAACTTAATAGACTAGGCCAAAAATGGTAGCCAGTGTATGTTTGCCGAGCTAAGTGTATTCATGCAGGCTCAAACGAGTGTAACCATTCCAGCATAGGGGATGACTTGCCCATAGTCATTATGCTTTTCTAATAACATGTTTGAGCACATCATGTTTGCGTCTTATTGCACATTATTATTGGGGTCTGGCTAGCATCTTTATTTTCCCTCAATATATTTACCCATGGGGGCAGGGTGGCTTAGTGGGTAGCACGTTTGCCTTGCACCTCTGGTGTTGGGAGTTCGATTGTCGCCTCCGCCCTGTGTGTGCGGAGCTCACATGTTCTCCCCGTGTTTCGGGAGTTTCCTCCAGGAACTCCGGTTTCTTCCCCAGTCCAAAGACATGCGTCGTAGGCCGATAGGCATTTCCAAATTGTCTGTAGTGTGTGAATGAGTATGTGAATGTGTGTGCGATTGTGCCCTGCAGTGGGTTGGCACCCCAATCACCCCATCCTTGTGCTCCGAGTTCCCTGCTCCAGGCTCCCCGTGACCCTGTGTAGGATAATCGGTATAGAAAATGGCTGGATGGATGGACTGCGTGTTGTGCTAGCATGAGAGTCATATACCAGCTTTGCACTACACTTTAAGGCCCTGGCACAATGCCAAGTTAACATCTACAAGGGTTTACACAAAGATGAAACACCTTCGCAAACTTAAACGCGCTCATAGTCCCTGCAGTTTTGTATTGGCCATCTATTTTTTGCAGAAGCCAGCCAAACATCCTCTCAGAATGATGTATGCTGCGGCCTTTGTTTTGCTTGGTTTTGTCAGCGTTTCAAATTTGTCCCAAGTCCCCAGGCTACTGATTTGTCCACTGCACTATCTGGAGTACTTTCACTGTGGTTTCCCTTCTTTTCGTCTCTCAGGAACAGAACTTGTGTCACACTATAATGACAAGATTAATGACATCCTAGGGATTTAGCTACTCAGCTGTTGTAACAATGAAGCCTGTTACCTGTATAATTAGAAGACGACATTTATCAGATCAAAACGGAGATGAAATCAAAGTTGGGGCCAAAACCCATAATGACAGGTCTAGATTATGTATTTGCGTCGGCACTAGGGCAGAATCCCGTAGGGCTGTGGTGGGGGCCTCTTCAAAGCTTCTCTGTTTATGCTCTCTGTGATTAGTGGGGATTTGGAGAGGCCTACTTTAGAAAGGTCTAAGTAAACTGTTTCTCCTGCATTTGGCTTCCAAGTTTGTTATTTGTCAGTCTGCATTTCTAACTGCTGCACTGAGATCAATTTTTTGAAGACAGTAGTTTTAGAAAAACAAAAGTACCAAGTTCAGAATCATGGAAGACAAAACAGCACAAATAGTACAATATTGTAGCAAGTGGCAAGAACATCCACAGTTTTAATCTTAATGGAAAAAGCAGAGTGACTCAGAAAGACCACCCTTGCAGTGTGACAAATGATCTTGGACTGACCATCGGTGGATTTGTGCACCATGGGTTTGTCTTCCTCTTTGGAACTCAGGCTTCTTACTTTCTGGAATTTGCTGAGATTATGGCATCAGTTTTTATTTTTAGCTTCCATTACATCAGTGCTCTGGACTACATGAAAAATAGTAACAGGAAAGGTATTTATTCTGAAATGTAATCCTTGTGTCCAAAGGAAAGCTGTATCAGTGTTTTTCACCAGTCTAAGGGACAAACGTTAATAGCCCTAGCAGAGGTCTCTGATGCATGTTTCATAAATCTGATCTGTGTACATGTTGCTCTAGTTTGTTTAAAGCCATAGAGCTTTATTTCAAGTGAAACATGCATGCAGAACGCTAAGAAGCCATGCTAGAACTCCATGGTCACTTAGTTATTGAGAAAAATCTTTGTCACACTGGATTTTTGACGTATATTAATGTGTGATGCTCATGCCCTCTTTTCTGTCATATTTCAACTAAAAAGCCGGTCAAGAGGTTGCAGTTATTGGTTACTGGAATGGAGTTTTTTTGTAGCCATTGGCTGTTTGTAAGCAGATTTAATGCCAGAGACCAAAGGAAACAGTTAAACAGCATTCAAGCTTGCCCGGATACAACCAGCCATCCTTGTATATCGTTCTTTCTTAGTTTTTAAAACATTATGTCAGTAATAATGAATGGCATGTTTAAAATCATTTAAACATGGCTCAGGGTCACTGGAACAGGATGCTGAAACAGAAATGGGGGAAAGTGGGGTAAAGCCTGTTTTAACACATAGTTTTAGTAATTTGTTTGGAAAGCATATATATATATATATATATATATATATATATATATATATATATATATATATAT
Source organism: Cranoglanis bouderius (assembly GCA_023630585.1). Lineage (NCBI taxonomy): Eukaryota > Metazoa > Chordata > Actinopteri > Siluriformes > Cranoglanididae > Cranoglanis > Cranoglanis bouderius. Next base: position 16,128,522 of record CM042549.1, on the reverse strand, counting down.
ATATATATATATATATATATATATAGAACTCCAAATAGCTTTTATTTAAAAAAATCAATCAATCAATCCTAAAAAAAAAAAAGAGCCAAAAGATTTCCAAAAGTGCGTTTTATTGCATTAACGCTTTTCCCATCAGTATCTAATGATTTAAATATTTAAGGAAATCATTAGACCAATTCCTATTATGAAGTTTTTAGCAGAGGAAGCATTAGTATTGAATGTTGCTTGCTACATTTTTACTATTATTAGTTTTTCTTTCTTTCTTTCTTTCTTTTTTTTGTTTACATTTAAGTCTTTAAAGTAACTATACATCTTAGTAAAATGGATACTGACTGCTTAACTTGAGATACATGACATGAATTTAGGTCGAACACAGGAAGCCACAGAATAAACACTTTATAATGATTGTAAGTAGTACTGTTTTCTGTATTTTTTACTGTAAGCAATGGTTAGTAATGTACCACTGATCTGCTACAGAAAAGAATCACCTCCCTTTAAAATAATCACATTTTGTTGCTTTTCAGCCTGCATTGAAGATGGACACAGTTTTTGTTTTATCCAGCTGTATTTACTCAGTGCAACTTATAAAATCCAAGTGAAAGATATAACACCAACATGTCACTGAGAATCACTGAGTTGGAAAAAGGATCACCCCCTTGCTTTAGTTTGCATTAATTTTTTAAATTACAGCCTTTAGTCTGCTGGGATTTGTCTCTGCTAACTTTGCACATCTAGACTTTGCAATATTTGCCCACTCTTCTTTGCAGAACTGCTCAGGTTCAGTTAAATTTGATGGTGACCGGTGCAGTCTTCAAGTTATTCCACAGATTTTCAATGGGGTTTATGTCTGGGCTCTGACTAGGCCATGCAAGGACATTCACCTTTTTCTCCTTAAACCACTGTGTGGTCAGTTTTGCTGTGTGCTTTGGGTCATTGTCATGTTGGAAGGTAAACCTTCTTCCCATTGACAACTTTCTGGCAGATGGCAGCAGATTTTCCTCATGAATTTGAAGGTATTTTGCCCCATCCATTTTCCTTCTATCCTGACAAGTGCTCCAGTCCCTGCTGCAGAGAAACACCCCCATAACAGGATATTACCACCTCCATGCTTTACTGTAGGAATGGTGTTATTTGGATGGTGAACTGTATTGGATTTCTGGCAGACATATCGTTTGGTGTTGAGGCCAAATAATTCATCTGACCATAACACCTTTTTCCATGTGGCCTCAGAATCTTCAAGGTGCGTTTTGGCAAAGCTCGTGGCTTTTTTCTTGCAACCCTCCCATACAAGCCACATTTGTGGAGAATTTGTGATATTGTTGTCACATGCACACAATGACCACTCTTTGTCATAAATTCCTGTAACTGCTTCAGAGTTGCTGTAGGCCTCTTGGTAGCCTCTCTGACCAGTTTCCTCTTGGCTCTTTCATCCAGTTTGGAGAAACGTCCTGATCCAGCGAGGGTCTGTGTTGTACCAAATACCTTCTACTTCTTAATAATAGACTTCACTGTGCTTCTAGGCATTGATAAAGCCTTTGAAATTTTTTTGTATCCATCTCCTGACTTGTGCCTGTCCACAACTTTATCCCGGAGATCTTTTGACAGTGCCCTGCCACCCATAGTTGATTGTTTGCTTCAGTTGCACTACAAAATGCTCCAAAAAATGCTCTTTTCATGCTGAGCTAATCAAAATTACCACAGCTGATCACAGTTGAAATTCCAATGGCTTTGTGTGCCATTGAGAAGGTGATTAGCTACACCTGATTGAGTTTACAAGTCATTTTTAGGAGGGGGGTGATCCTTTTTCCAACTCAGTGATTCTGTTTTTTTATTTAAAAAAAAAAAAAAAAAAATTCTGACATGTTGGTGTTATATCTTTCAATTGGATGTTATAAGTTGCACTGAGTAAATACAGCTGGATAAAACAAAATCTGTGTCTGTCTTCATTTCAGGCTGAAAAACAACAAAATGTGATTATTTTAAAGTGGGGGTGATTCTTTTCTATACCCACTGTATGTCCCATATTGAAGCTCAAAGAGCTAACCATATGCTATTTAGACTAATATTCTGTTTACAGGCATGTAAAAGTATTTGACCATAAGCAAAGTGCATCTATGAGTTGTGTGGATGTGGTTTTCTAGGGCACAAATGCATGTTATTTTGAGAACATACCCAAAGTAGCAATTTGATTGTGGTCAGAACCGAGAGCGCGTAGTTAAAAAATGTCAGAAATGTGGTTTGCAGATCTGTCAGAGTTTAAAAAAAAAAAAAAAAAAAAAAAAAGAGTGTCATTTGCACCATTGTAACATCTGGCCAGTGGTTTAGCAATTGAGTCAGGTTAGTATCTGTTCAGCTGAGTAGAGTGTTAGGGAGGGTAAATGCATGTCTGAGATAAATGCACATCTTTTTATCTATACTAATGCCAGTCCTACTGTTCTCCTCTGTAGGTGAATGTCTGTGGCACCTGGAAGTCAGGATCTAAGCTCTATAGTTGCAGTGCTACAGGAATTCCTGCTTTTACTGGGCTGGAAATTGGATTTGGAGTGACCCAAGCAGGCCAGTTAATGGCGCACATTCTCTAGTTACCCCGCGTTGTCTAAAAAGCCTTTTCCTTCTCTGTCCTTATTTCTCTGGATGACATCATGGACCTTTGTAGGCCAAATGTAACATTAAAGGATGTCGGTGCTGTAGTTCTTATGTCTGAGGGGTGCCTGTGTCAGATGGAGGCAAGCATTATTTTGCTTATTTGACCCCACCCATCTATTAATAATTCCAGAATTGAAAAACATTAGACCCACCATGCAGGGGAGGCCCAGGCAGGCCCAGCAGCAGCAGCTAGGATGCCCATCACCCAGGAAAACGCACTGAGTCACTTATCTCTGCTGGAGAGCTGGCTGAAGGTGAACCAGGGGGAGCAGGACCAGGAGGATGTGCTTGGGAAGAAAGCAGGCAGTGCTACGCCATGTCAGGCTGCAGTCCGCAAGCTGGTAGAGTACATCCAGCTGAACTTTACAGATTGCGAGAGCCGCCCATGCAATGGCAGCACGCTTAAGGATGAAGCGGACGTGGAGTTGCGGGCGGTCTGCTTAAGCAAAGCTGAAGGAGATGGGCCTGAGTTTGGGCTCAGCTTTGGGAACATCCCCATCTTCGGGGATCCTGAAGGGAGGAAGAAGGTGCGGCGCAGGCGCCGCAAGAGCGATAGAGGCCCTGTGTTGGATGTAGGGTGCATCTGGGTGACAGAGGTGAAGAAGAAAAGCCCCGCAGAACGATGTGGTGACATTAAGTTGCGGGACGAGCTGCTGTCCCTCAATGGCCAGCTGATGGTCGGAGTGGACGTCACCGGAGCCAGGTAGGATATCTGAGTGATACTTTTACATGCTCTAGAAACCCTGCTTTCACACATTTAATAAAGCAGTGAGCCACAAGAGGGTGCAAGTTACAGTGATGTTATCATGGGTAAGGATGCACTCAAACCAGAGTGTCCAAAACCTCCTCATAATAATATACGCAATAAACTATTCTTCTGCTACATAATGTAGTCTCCTTATAGAAGGCTTTGGTTGCTAAGCAACATAATGGACAAAGATTAGGATATACTATGGGCAGAATGGCTTTATTGGTTTAAAACATGGTGCATTAATACAGAATTAAATTATTGTGATGCAGTCACAGGTGTGTGTGTGTCTGCGTTTGTGTGTTCATATTGAGGATTTTAACAGCTTCAAACATGGCTCAGCCAGTCAGATATTAGAACTGAAGCTATCTATTTTATAATTGGAATTTCAATATGAATGCAGAATTACAGTTCATGAAATTAATTTTTCCTGCAAGAGTAGATTCTCTGTAATTTGTATATATGCATAATATTATGTCTACTTTATCCAGTTTATCCAATGAGAAAGCTTCAATTTGTAAACAGGAAGTAATATGTGCAGCATAGACATATTTTTGTTGCATTATTAGCAAATGCATAACATGTTTCATAAAAATAAAAAGATCTCTACAAATAGATGAAACAAGATGCATATATATGTTTGCATTTGACAAATAACTGGTTGGAACGCACAAACCTGCTTGCTGTTTCATTTATTTGCGGATTTACACATCCTGTAATCACGTGACCTGCCTGCGCTACTTTACTCTTTACATCTCCTTCCTTCCCTTATACAAGACTTTTTACTTGTTCACTCTGAGTTTTCATTTTTTACTTGGTGTACATAGGTGACCCTGCTGCCCTTATGCCCTTATTTGTGACGCCAAGTGATCTAAATAAAAGTTGGCCGTAGCAAAATCCAGTAGAGTGCTCTTCACATATATTATCCTGGTCCATTCAGTAGGAATGGGGTTAGTATCATGCTTTTTTCCTTTTAACTATCTTTGTCTAGCCAATGGCACTTTTGGAAAGGTTTTTACATTGAAGCATGCCAGTGTCTAGGAAAAGAAAACATTTTGATGAACTGCCACATTAAATGTGGTTTCTGTTGGTCGTCCAGACAAAAAATATGTAGTTGTAAGAAAAGGTTTGTGAGCCGTTTAGAATGATCTGGATTTCAGTTTTAACAGCTTTTAAAATGTGATCTGATCCTGAAAGCCATAATAAATACAGAAAGTCTTGGAGAACAGCATACACCCATACCTTTATTGAGGGTACTTGGTTTGAACTATTATATAATCAAATAGAAATTTATTCATTATTTATCGACAGTGTAATTTATATCTTTGCATATCCTTCTCACATACAGATGAAATGGCGGTATGCAGGGTTGACTGGAGCAGTTGGTGGTTAAGGGGCTTATTAAGGGGTTTATTAAGAGGCTTAACAGTGCATTTTTCTTTCTACAAAACACACACTGGTTTCAAGATTAATTGCACACTTACAGCATTTTGGTGTGGAGAGAGTAAAGTACTGAGTATTCCTGTAATGTCTAAGACACTTGTAGAAGATCTCCTCCTTGTAGAACATTTTAAACTCCTTTATAGTTTGCGCATATGGACTTCCCCATTCAATTCAGAACACAGGTTTTCCCAATCCAGAGACTTTTCTAAATCCTTCTTACGGAGACAACCAGGTTTGCATCTGAAATATTCTGATTTTTAGCAGAATTCATGATGCCCTCGATTTTGACAAGAGCCCTTCAACCAACAAGGTGCTTTCTCGCAATGCTTCCAAACAGATTATTGTATTAAAAGTGGTATTTAACAGTTGGTTTTGAAACCTAACAACCATAAATAGCAAGTAAACACTGTATTTTTTTTCTTCATTGAATTATGGATCTGTCAATTTGCTTGAGGTTTCTGTGGCCTACCATTGCATTGATCTTTGCCCACTGTTGAAGTGAGTTTCTTCCATTTGTAAACTAGCTATATTCACATAGGGATATGGGTTTATTAAGGGTTCTTTGGATAGTTTGGTTCTTAGATTACTAGAAAGGACTGGAACCATTTCTGATGGGAAACACCTTGTCGTTGGGTTCAGCCAATGTTTTATTTTAAAACACTGTAACTCAAAAACAAACATTGTAAGGTGACATTGGATTTATGTTGGGAAATATTTTTATGAAACATAGAAAAAAATGGAAATAAATTGCCTGCATAAGTATTCAACGGCTGTGCTGTGGAAGCTCCCTGTTTACACAGACAAAAGAAATTTCCCTAAAGAGGACACAATTACTTTACCATTGCCATCCACCTGTGAATCATTAAAGTTTCTGTCACATTTTCTGGATAAAAACTCATTGTTGAAGGCTCATTGGTCAGGCTGTGAATCTGAAGGAAAATGAAGACCAAATTTTCTTAATAATATTTCTTTTCCACCAACACGTTTCCAGTTCGGGTTCCTGGCCTGTGGCAGTTCGTGAACCGTTCTGTGCATTTCCACCACAGAAGAAGGGGGTTCCAGGCCAGAAAAATTGGTTCTACCCCAGCCCTAAAAACTTGCTGGACTTGAACCCGTGAACCAGTTATGTCAGGGTGTACAAGGACCTTTAATTTACATGACTTAAAAATCAGATCACATTTTATGAACCATTTATCCAATCGTCTATACAGTTCCAAAGTTTTCACAGACTTTTTTTCCCACAACTGTATGGATTTAGAATGGAACTACTGATTTGTCCCATCCTTCATTCCTCCTCAGGCTCAGATACCCGCTGTGGTTGAATTTAAGTACCATGGGAACTGGCACAGATTTCTAACTGGCAACCATACTGCTGTGTCCATTTATTGCAGGCCTAATTGGCTCCTTTGGCAAACTGAACAGCCACAACAGATATAAAATGGTTAGTAGTAGACAGTGGTGGGCTGTGCATTTTAGGTGTGTGTAGTCTACTAAGAAAACAGTTTTCAACTGACTAAATTACAGTGTGGACATCATACATTACATGGCCTTTACACACAAATGCTTTGGTGGCTTTAAAACAACCACACACGTATAACCACTAATGAAAAAAATTCAACATGAGTGTTAGAAAATCCCAAACATTCAGAAGACCAGAAACATCACACAGAAGAGCAAGAAGGCCGATTCTCAATGATGATGGTGGTGCAGAGCGTAGAGTGCAGTCTAGCACATCATGTCAAAATCTCTCATAACTGTTCAACCTGGTTGAGATCTGGTGACTGTGAAGGCCACAGAATATGATTTACATCATTTTCATCCTCAGAAAACCATTCAGTGAGCCCTTGTGATCTGTGGATGGGGGTGGAGTCATCCTCTACCATCAGGATAAAAATGTTTCTTCATAGGATACTGATTTTAGATGTAAAGGTGACAAACCATGCCAGCAAAATAAATGCCCCCTCCAGCATAACAGAGCCAATGATTCTTCCTTTAATTTGTCAGCTGTCAGCATGCTTGGATCAAAATTTTTTCATGCCTAATCTCTTATATTGAAGCACGTGTTCAGATGATACTCCAATGGATTGGATCTAAAATGGATCATAAGGTTTTACAAAAACTTGTGGAGTCCATGCCAGCTCAGGTGCACACTGTCATTAAAGCAAAAAGGGGACGTACCAAATACTAAGAAACTCTGAAAATCATGTAAATATTTCAAAGATTCTACTTTTTGTCAGTAATGTAGTTTGTAATGACGATTGTTGTATTAAGTGAGAAAAGAATGCAAAATAGAAGCATTTTCACTAGAGCGCTCAGACTTTTGGACCCCATTGTATATCGCATAATGTCCACTTTTAGTGAGCAGTTTCCTTTCCCCGAAGCTATAGTTAGGCAGTTTGTATCCTGGTGATTAACAGTAGGAAGATTACCTGACACATGCTGCCCTTACTTAAGCCCAACCTGGACAGGGCGAACACACTGAGCAAAGAGAAGAGGTTCCTGTGAGGGTTTCAGTCCAAGACATTTTCCTGAACAGTGTTTCATTTTCTCCGGAGAAGAAAAAAAAGACAGCAGCCGGGCAAAGATAACTCTGACAGAGACACAACACAGTGGCTGAGTTTGGAAACAGACCAAAGGAGCATGGAAAACAGCATGATTGTGTCCTGCCCAGGACCAAAGCATGTCTGTGTCTTATATATGATCCGAGAATGTGATTTGTTTCCTGTGAGATATCAGAAGTGGCCTGTCAGTTTATAAGAGATTTTCTGCAGTGCTGTGGAGGATAGTGATGTTTAGAAGAGATCACATTAAAGGCATTGAAGAGGGAGAAGAAAACAGAAGACTAGTAGCACACATTATGAGTGTTGTGGCTGTGGAAAGGATAATATTGCTCATGTTTGGGCTCTTTGAGGCTAAACTATAAGCCTGGGAACACAGGTCGCTGACTTTCCCTTAAGATTACGCTCAGGTCCACACTAATACAGAAATGGAGGTTTTGACCACCAAAAACATTTTGAAAATGCTTTCAGGCACTGGACACATTTGACAACGCTGTTTTTTTTTTTTGTATTGTAGTGTGGATGAGAAACAGTTATAGACCCGTAATTGTTACTTTAATCACATGAAAGACCAACGGTGAGTTGACCATGCTGTTTGGGTCCCTTTTTTTGAGCTCTAAACAATATACATGCTTCTCTACTTTGTATTCACTACTGTACAACTGACCTCTGTGTGCTCACATCTAACCAGGGAAGCCATGTAAACAGTAAAAAGTTGTGAGTATGATTAGTGTAAATGTTTTTATTTCTATTACCTATTTTTTTCTATTTGGTGTGGTAACTGTATTATTGTGGACATGGCCTAAGATGTTTTGATATAAAAACATGTTGTGCTCACCACATTCATATTTATATATAATGCAGTATAATTGTCATTGTAAAAGAAGACACTACAGCATGTTCTCAATCAGATTAGGCGATTATAGGGAACTATATTTGAGACCAAAAGTTGCTCCTATTGAAAGAAAAATTCCAAAACCTGAATTCCCCTAACAGTCTACTCTGCCTTTTTGGTGGGGTCATGTAAGGTCACCGGACTAAGAAATAAGAGTAACAAGTTGAATAAGTTGAAATAAGTTAAGTAAAATTAGTTTTTTTTCTAGAAAGACTTGTATGTGAGTCACTTTGGCAGAGGAACAATTCTAAACGACTGAGATTTATTATTATTTTTTTTCATCAAGTGCCTCTCATGTTAATGGTTTCAGCACAGAAACGTAGCCCTGCAAAGAGCGCTCCTAGTTAAATGCATCTTCTTGCAATTTTCTGAGTTCTGGCCATTTTTTTCTTTCTCATTTTTACAGCCTGGCTCAGCAGCTGTCTGTAGTGAGCATGGAAAATAGCTCAGCTTGTGCAAAGTGTTCTCTACATGCTCAACGAGAAAGCAAGCTTTATGAGGACACCAAAGAGAATGATACACCAAAGAGAAATCTTGCTAGAAACCATGATGTATTTTTTTCCATAAATTGGAGGACCAGCTTCAGAGAAATCATCAAGGAAATTTGAATAGTTTTAATCCTCATAAATGCCAAACCACAGTCGATAGCAGCCAAGCAGGTTTCAAGTGGCCTTGTACTCATTTAAGAGCGGTTGAAAAGATTTTCCAGAGACCTTGGATATAGCTTAAAATGAACCACAGTAACCTGGCAGGGAACATTTCATAACGAAGGTGAAAATAAAAGACTTCAGCTCAATTAATCCTCATTTGTCAGCATTTTTTGTCAGATGTTCTGAAAGATGTACTCATATATGCTGCAGGCCTGGAGTATGCAATACAGCAGTGATTTTTTTTTTTTTAAATTAAAAAGTTCTTTGCGAAATATTTTACAAATATTTCACAATTAACAGGCATGGACAGATTATAAATTTATAAGCTATCCCACCAGGCATGTAAAATTTTCAATGTGCTGCCCAGTCCCATGTTTTGGTTGCCTGGAAGCCTAGCTAGTTTGCTAGTTAAGTGTATTAATACAAACAAAGGGAAACCAACAAGTATATGATAATGATCCGGGGGCATGGTGGCTTAGTGGTTGGCATGTTTGCCTCACACCTCCGGGGGCTCGAATCGCGGAGCTTGAATGTTCTCCCTGTACTTCGAATATTCCTGTATACATGGTTGTTGTAAGTATGGCTGAGTTGCCATTCTTAAATACCTAGCCTACAGCTAAGCATCTGTTAGCACCCACAATTCCATGCGGACTGAGCATGCGCATATATCTCCTTTCAGTGGATTTTATGAATAAGGTGTTTACATGCAACAAATTTCTGATTAAAACAGGCATATTCCAGGGGTGGGAATCAGATTTTGGGGAATCATAATATTGTCTTACTCTGAATCTGGCATTAGGATTGTGGCATTTAAAAGACTCAGTACTAATGAGAATATTGCCAAATTCCGATTAATACCAGAATATTGATGTGCATGTAAATGTAGTCCATGACAAAAAGTCAGCAAGTCGTTGGCCAACGTTTTAGATGTTGAAATGTAAAAGATATTTAAGCTTCTTTATTTTCTCTTTATATGTTTAACCACAGGGCAACTGTTACTCACAGGACGTACTAGAAGTGATAGCTAGAGACTTGCATGACAGCTTCATCCTGTTGTTTTTTTCCCACATACCTGCCTCAGATCATCACTTAATCGTACACACTAATGAATCTGACTAGTAAAAATCACTTTTTTGTCAGCCAGATCAATCCTCAGATGATGTGTGTAGTGCAGCAGGTGGTGAAATTCAGAATAAGTGCTATAGTTACAATGTCATGGTGCACATTAAGTTTAAACTTCCACACCAAATGAAAATGTTTGTTTTACAAAAGACAGTTAGATTTAGGTTTATTTTCTTCCTTCCTCTGGTTATACTTAATTGTCTTTTGGGCAACTACGAATAAACATCGTACGTCCCGGATATGAAATCTGCTTGTTCCCAGTGTCCAGGCTATTGATTTGTCCACCGCTGAATTAAAACAATTTACCGAAAGACACAAATGTGTTGACATCTAGTTTGCAAAACATTTCATTGGTCTTTAGAGATGTTTTCTCTGCCAGTTTTTAATCATTTTGACACTTAATTGCCATTATTCTGTTAATCAAGCCTTCAAGAGGAGGAGAGATTTTGATGCATGAGGAGATTTTGATGCATATAGAAACAAATTAGGAAACAGTTGAACATCATTGCTATAGACAAGTCAAATGCTTTTGTACTGTATTGAATATCAAGAAGAACTTCATGATGAAAGATTATTGGCCTGTAGTGTACTGTTCCACATACCCTGTGCCATCATAGTGATTTAATTGCGGAGATCATCCGTTAATTCACCAGTCTTCTCTTCTCAAAACCACAATATAAGCATATTAAAAAGTGTATTATCCTTTTGGCCAAGCATCTCCTCAACTAACATACTGTGACTGACAAAATCTCTTTTTTCCTCACACACTGTTTAACATCAAAGCCCCTCTGTGAGTGAGGACTTGTGTTCTGTATTTATTTTGAAGGCTCATACTGTTCTCCTTTGCGTCATTCTTTCATGAGCCAGATTGCAGCGGTTAATGTCTATCGCCGCTTGATGAATGAGAGTGAAAGTTGACATAATGTCCCTGGCATTAGTTGTTTTTTGATGATCTGCACTTTTCCCATGACTTATGGAGTAAATTTTCAGATGTTGGGAGATTGAGGTGATCCTTTGTGACTGATTTGAGTACTTACACAGGTCTGGGGAAAGAGTGTGCAATTTAAAGGCACTCATTTTCAGAGCTGGTAAAGTATAGACATTCTGAAAATATTCTGGAAAAATGTGAATATTCTGCTTTCAGAGAAAAATCTAAGACGCTAAGGTTTGAAATTTCTTTAGATATTTCCTTATTGTCTGCACCGACACACCCATATCCCATTTTATGCTCGTCCTTTTCATGACACAGCTCGACTTTTAAAATGAGTACAGGAACTGAAAATAGTATCTGCATACAGACGATGAGTGATAAAATCGCTCTGATATTTACCTTTAAACCCTTAACCACTGAGACAAACCGCAGTATGAGATGTGAGAAGAATGTTTTGTTTTATATAGGCGTAAAGGAAAATGATCTTCGTTTCATAGTACTGAATCATTTACACCTTCAGTTCAATTCAGTTTTATTTTTATAGTGCTTTTAATAGTGGGCATTGTCACAAAGCAGCTTTACAGAAATATATAAATGTTGGATATAAATTTCAAATGTATAAATGTATCTCTTATTTACATTACACAGTAATACAGGGCTAAAAATACTGTATGGCAACATGTTAGTTGTGAGCCAGACACATCGTGATGACAAGCGTGGTCCTACGCCTTAAATTTCTCAGACACAGTGAGGAAGAACCTGTAATCATCTACACACAAGGATGGCATTGCAGGATCTGGATTTTCAGGAATGAAAAGAACAAAGTATGTGATAGTATGTGACAGTAACACATGGTTCATAATTCTCTCCATATTTAAAACATTATATACTATTTTGGTAATAGTAAGACATTATGCATACCTAACCTTCCAGTAACACAGCAGTACAATTCAGTAATGGAGTTGAACTGTATAAATATAATCTCAATGTGATTGGATGGCAGTGGCATTTAATTTATGTTCATGTAAGAAAACCTCATTCCCTACTTTTAGTTTTATACTTTATAATCCTCTGCAAGGCAGAATGCAGGAAAGACACCTCATTTACCTTAGACCATTAAGACAAATTAATCCAAATAAACCAGTTTTACTGTCAGCGTCTCAAAAGCTCCCTAAATTACATTCCATTATATCTGGATACATTATAGTTTGTGTGCTGCTAATCAGCATGCACAATATTATTATTGTGGATACTTTCGTAATAAATATAGCTGAACTGTGTAAGTGTGTATGGTTCAGTGTTGCTGAACAAATGTATTCCTGGTCTGGTTCATTTCTTGTTAAAATGATGAATGATGACGAGGTAAACGGATTTTTTAATACAACACTGATAATATCATAAACTATAATAATACATTAAGCAGTTTTCCTAATGGCAGCATATTTTATCGCCACATTCCTGCTACAAGAAGGCAATAAGTTTGTTATTTTTGTCTGTGAAAAAACGGTTTAAATGGCTGCTGGTACTTTGTTATGGAATGTTGTATTGTTTTAAATGCTTAACACTCTGTAGTATTTGTGAAATGACAAAAATAGTTTTGAATAAATTAGGAAAGGTACACTTGTACAATTGAAGTTGTAGTTGATGGGTGTCTTTAAATCTGATGTCTGGCCTCCTGTCACAAGATTATTTTCATATGGTCAAAAGAGGGTGAACTGGAAAACCTTTGTTTCTATACCTGATGTTGATCATTATTTTTCATTTCATGTTTTTTTTCCCCACATACACACTTTGCTGTAATGTTTTAAACAATACAATCTGAATGGATCAATAGCAGTAACTAACAGACTATGCGTTTTGGCCACTAGATGGCAGCACAGCAGTGTTTTCAAATCCGTGTTGCAGATGTTTTTTGTTTACTTAGTTAATAAGAACTCAACTGGAGCTGATCAGTGCACTTAAAAGATACAGCAGTAGTAATTTGCATTTCTGCCAATGCATTTTGAATCGTATTCAACCAGTACTGAAACTAGAAAATCAACTAGAAAATCCATCCCTCCTAGCCAATCAGCCTACATCATGTGCCTTTGAACTGGTGCAGTACCTGGAGGAAGAAGCATGGGGAGAACATGCAAACTCCGTGCACACAGGACAGAGGTGGGATTCTAACCCCCAACCCCGGAGGATCTATCTATAGTTTTAAAACAGTTTGAACTGCAGTTTGTTGTAGTTTGATGTAAAAGTGGAGAACATTGGTGAACAGTGCAGGACTCTCTTTTTATATATATTCCTCACATTTCAGGGCTTCAAACATAAATAGACAGTGTACTTGAAATAAATTGGTCATATTTAGTAGCTGATAGCAAACGTTTTGGAGTTAATGACTGCTGATTGATTGTGATCTTATAAAATATCAGATAGTGTCCCACGCTGGGTATGTATTGATGCTCAGCCACTGTAATGCAGGAAGGCATTTTCAGTTTCTGCTTGCTTAGAGAGCATAAGTCATGTTTTCAGAAGTGATTTGCTGAACCGAGTTGTATGCTTTAGGTCTTTGTGGATTTTTTCAGTTCCGAATTCATCCGGTTGTCGTTGTCACATTATCAATAAGAACAAAGTGTTCCAGTTCGACCGACAGCCACATAAGAGCATACCATGTTTCAGTTGATGATGTGGTGTTTTGGATCAGGAGCGGTTATTCAACCCCAATTCCAAAAAAGTTGGGACGCTGTGTAAAATGTAAATAAAAACAGAATGCCATGATTTGCAAATCTCATAAACCCATATGTTATTCACAATAGAACATAGAAACCATATCAAATGTTTAAACTGAGGAAATGTACCATTTTAAGGAAAAAATAAGGTTTTTTTAAAAATTTGATGGCAGCAACATGTCTCAAAAAAGTTGGGACAGGGCCATGTTTACTACTGTGTAGCATCCCCTCTTTTAATAACAGTCCGTATACATCTGGGAACTGAGGAGACCAGTTGCTGGAGTTTTGGGAGAGGAATGTTATCCCATTCGTGTCTGATACAGGATTCTACCTGCTCAACAGTCTTGGGTCTTCTTTGTCGTATTTTTTGTTTCAAGATGCACCAAATGTTTTCAATTGGTGAAAGGTCTGGACTGCAGGCAGGCCAGTTCAGCACCCGGACTCTTCTACTACGAAGCCATGCTGTTGTCATAGATGCAGTTTGTGGTTTAGCATTGTCTTGCTGAAATATGCAAGGCCTTCTCTGAAAAAGACGTCGTCTGGATGGAAGCATATGTTGCTCTAAAACCTGTATATACCTTTCAGCATTGATGGTGCTTATCCAGATGTGCAAGCTGTCCATTCCACAGGCATTTCTGGATAATGTTCACATATGACTTCTTCTTTGCATGATAGAGCTTTAACCAACATTTCTAGATGGCACAGAAAACTGTGTTCACAGACAGTGAGTTCTGGAGGTGTTTCTGAGCCCATGCAGTGATTTCCATTACAGAATCATGCCTGTTTTTAATGCAGTGCCGCTTGAGGGCCCGAAGATCATGGGCATGCAATATTGATTTTCGCCCTTGTCCCTTGTACACAGAGATTTCTCCAGATTCTCTGAATCTTTTGATGATATTATGTACTGTAGATGATGAGATATTCAAAGTCTTCGCAATTTTACGTTGAGGAACATTATTCTGAAATTGTTCCACAATTTGTAGATGCAGTTTTTTGCAGATTGATGAACCTCTGCCCATCTTTACTTCTGAGAGACTCTAAGATACTCTTTTTATACCCAATCATGTTACTGACCTGTTGCCAATTAACCTAATTAGTTGCAAAATGTTCCTCCAGATGTTTCTTTTTAGTAACACTTACTTTTCCAGCCTTCTGTTGCCCCGTCCCAACTTTTTTGAGATGTGTTGCGGCCATCAAATTCAAAATGACCTTATTTTTTTCTTAAAATGCTACATTTCCTCAGTTTAAACATTTGATGTTTTTTCTGTGTTCTATTATGAATAACATATGGGTTTATGGGATTTGCAAATCATGGCATTCTGTTTTTATTTACATTTTACTTTTTTGGAAAAGCCCCAGCTTTTTTGGAATTGGGGTCGTAGATTTGCACACACTTTCCTCATAATATAACATGACCTCATAACAGGATTACCTCTATATCATTTGTCCATAAGACATGACAAAATATAAATTTTATGTACCTTTTATCAAAACCTTTCATTTGTAAAGCATCTGGTGTATTATTATCTTATTATAATCTTTGAGAACATATATTATGGAGAAGCATTGTCTGTTCACTTTTGTGTTACTTGGATTATGTTATTGTCGTTTGATTGTAGCTGCATTGCTAACGTTACATAAACATGATCAATTAAATCATAACCAGTGAAAACAGAAGACGGTGGAGCTTTCAGTTTCATAAATAGCATGAGCCTGGTCAATCCCTGTCCTTAGAAATGAACTGAAACTGGACGGTTTTACTGCCTCCTGAACTTTCTGCTGTTGTTTAATTTGTCTGCTTTTTATTTACTATGTCTAGTCTAATGTGCAAGCACTAACCAAGAACAGAGAAATTCCTCTGATGTAAAAACTTGAGTTAAAAAGAAAGTTTGTAAATGTTATAATTATAACATTAATTACTGAGATCAACGCTTTTTTTCTTTCTTTCTTTTTTTTTATTTTTATATCAGTCGTCTGCAGTCCTACAGTATTTGTTAAAGTCACTAGGTTGTTCGTGTTGATTGGTAATCTACAAAAAAAAGCTGGTTATGACACATGTAGAGTTTTGACTTTGATTTGAACTGATTTTTCAGACTTATGTTGGCCTGATTTACTGCCATTCAGACATTTTTGGTTTATATCTTAAGAGACAACAGCAACATCAACTCTAGAATCAAGAGAAACAACAGATCAGATGCTATTTATGATGTCTGAATACGAGAATTATACACAAAAGCACTTTGAATCCTATGTTTTACACAACATAAGTGTAAATAAGCTTGAATTAAAGTATAGATAGTATAGAGGTTGATATTAAGTACATTATTAAACACTGGTACTGTCTGTTTACTACTACTGTACTAAAACCGTTTTTTCACCTATATTTTGTTTTCTTTTTTTACACACTGGATCTCAAGTTATGTGCAGTGGGCATTGGTTGTGAATGATGCTAGTGTCTTTAGGACATTTCCCCACTAAAATTCCACAGAGCTATGTAAAGAATGTGTGCCCAGACAGCCGCTGGAGACCGGATGTCCTCCGTAATGAAAAGAGACTTTGGCAGGAGAAAACCAGCCAGTGGAAACTCAGGTGCTGTATATGGAAGCTATACCACTAAATTTGTGAGATTTGTATGATTTATTTGTCCTATGTGGGACCTCTGTTTGCTGAGAAGTAAAAATGCTAAAGGAATTTGTCCTCTGTTCAGTTGGAGATAGGATTGGATCAAAGATTCTGTGATTGGTCTGATGATAATATCTTTAACCATGTCTGCTTTTGAACTACCTCTATCATAAACACAGCAGGCGTTCTTTGGAAACTTCATCTTCTTCACATCACCAGCTTAAAATGCAGGTCACAGCTTAAGGAAACATCTTTCAACAAATCTGGAACTGGTTTGTGGTTGTTTCCTTTCCAAGACCTGTTTGTGGATAAATCTGGGTTCTGAGTGTTTACGCTCACTCCTGCTCTCTCTATCCCTCACACACGGCTGATTCTCAGGAGGAAAAATACTGAATTATGATTTGTGTATATTTATAAGCACTGTTTGTAATGCAGAATGTCTTCCAGTAGCTCTTAGAATATTATATTGCATACATACACGTTAGAAAACTTTGAGATTAGTAAAATATAGCCTCTCTGCCCTGCCTGTTGCTCTTTTGTTGCTCTTTTGAATATGAGATTCATTTGAGACAAATTTCTCATTTTCATTCATTCAAGTTCTGACTTATTTCTGATACTAGATGCTGATCTAATACTGACATTTTCTCAGTAACAAAATGACTCTGTGCAAGCTTTATTTTTTTGCCAAAGTTATAAGAAAAATCAGATAGCTGCAGGTTTGAAAGTGGAGGCCTGTGTTCATAAACATGATCACTGACATAACTGTAAACTAACACGTGTTCACTGGATACAACACATTAATGCATCAGGAAAAATCTAACATTCAGTAATAAAATAGGGGTGGTGCAGTGGGTTCCAGAGTCCCTGGTTTGATAATTAGCTCAGGGTACTGTCTGTGTGAAGTTTTCCATGTTCTTCCTGTCTCTGTGTGGCGTTTTCCATGTTCTTCCTGTCTCTGTGTGGAATTTTCCTTGTTCTCCCTGTCTCTGTGTGGAGTTTTCAATGTTCTCCCTGTCTCTGTGTGGCGTTTCCCATGTTCTTCCTGTCTCTATGTGGCGTTTCCCATGTTCTTCCTGTCTCTATGTGGCGTTTCCCATGTTCTTCCTGTCTCTGTGTGGCGTTTCCCATGTTCTTCCTGTCTCTGTGTGGCGTTTTCCATGTTCTTCCTGTCTCTGTGTGGCGTTTTCCATGTTCTTCCTGTCTCTATGTGGCGTTTTCCATGTCCTTCCTGTCTCTGTGTGGAGTTTTCCATGTTCTCCCTGTCTCTGTGTGGCGTTTTCCTGTCTCTGTGTGGCGTTTTCCATGTTCTTCCTGTCTCTGTGTGGCGTTTTCCATGTTCTTCCTGTCTCTGTGTGGCGTTTTCCATGTTCTTCCTGTCTCTGTGTGGCATTTTCCATGTTCTTCCTGTATCTGTGTGGCATTTTCCATGTTCTTTCTGTCTCTGTGTGGCGTTTTCCATGTCCTTCCTGTCTCTGTGTAGTTTTCCATGTTCTCCCTGTCTCTATGTGCATTTCCTTCGGATTCAAAAGATGCCAGTAGGAAGATTTACAGTACATTTTCCTTAATTGTGTATGCAGGGTAGGGCTGTCCATGATATACCAGTACAGTTCCTCCCCATGATAAGAATTTGTTCGATGATATAGTTGATGACATGTTTACACACCACAACGTGGGCATCTCACACATAGAACGAGTACAAGCATGGCAGAAGGTGGAGGTTAGACTAAGAATCCTGCGAGTATTGGTGTTTGCATTTTCACTAGAATTTTAATTTTAATTAAATTTTAATTTAATTTTAATTGGTATAGTTTAGTATTTGATGATATTCAGGATTAAGTTTTACTTTTTTGGATCAATATTTGTGTTTGCATGACTCTCAAGACTGTATGCTGATGCGAGTTGTGGCCAAAAAGATAGCGTTGAATGTTACTATTTTCATATCATCATTTATATTGTTACCGCAAAAAATTAAATATCCTTGAAATATCCTAATATAATTTTAAGTCGATATCGCCCATCCTTAGTGCAGGGTGCCCTGAGATGGACCGGCGTCCCATCCAGGGTGAATTCCTGCCTCACTCCCAGTGTTCCAGGGCTAGGAACAGGGATCCACCACAACCCTGAATAAAGGATAAAGCTGTTACTGAAGATTTATCATCCAGTGTTTCAGGATGCTATTAGCCCTGGTACAAAGACTCAATTAAGATGCATCCATGCTTGTTTGCAGCAAAAATTTATTAAAAAAAAAAAAAAAAGATATCCTTAAGAAAAAAAAAATGAAGCTTTTTGTGTTTATTTAGGACTAGCTCACACTGGTACTGATTTTAGTGAGTGAAGTAGTCAAAAAGATGAAGAAAAAAAAGTTGTTTTCCTTTGGAAACAGTGGAAGAAACCACACACGCCTTGTTTCTTTCTGTGATTCCCTGAAGTTCATGCAGGAGATTTTTCTGTCATGTTGAAGTTGTACGCAGTCCTCAGTGGACTGTTGTCTATTATGTGTAAATCATCATCGCCAGAGGGAAAGGGGAGGGACAAGAGTGAAAAATAATCCGACTTTGCCAGTTCACATAAAGCTCTGTGTGTGTGATTGTGTGTGGAGCTTTGCAGCTGAAATGACGAGGTCAGGAGACGAGGGATTTTAGCGTTAATAACAAACAAGTCTGAATGTCTCGCAGACCCCGCCTGAGGAAAAGCGCCGCACGGTAGCGTTGCACTGAGAAGCTTCTCTGCGAAGTAAAGACACTAGGAATGGAGCTAAAGTGGAGATGAAATATTTTTTTTCGCGAAATGACCGGCTTTCTCAGGCGAGCGCGTGATTAAGGCAAGCCGATTAGAGAGCTCGCGCGAGCTGAAGTGTTTGGCGAATTAAAAGCGCGCGCTGCCTGCTCGTGCATTCTGTCAGCGAGAGGGGCTCTGAAGATGAGGCTGAAGTAAACACTTCAGGTACAAAATGGTGTAACTTTTATAATAATTTATAGTAGTAGTAAAATATTCGGTTAGGTTAAGGGCCTGTTTATTTATCTATCTGTGTATCTATTTATTTATTTATTTATTTTCTTATTGATAAAAATGTCAACTTATCCAAACATTGAGAATACAGCACCCTGTAGTACTGTAGTTTATATAGCTACATAACCTGTGTTATATTATTCACACTGTAATTTATTTTTTCCCTTTCTTTCGTTTTTTTATTGTAGTTTTTAATGTACTTTTTAACCAAATTATTTGAACATAACTGACCACCTCCCTGTGTGCTAATACTGAAGAGGTCATAACCATGTTTTTCACAGTGTATACACTTAACCTACAGATTTGCATGTTTGCAAATAGCCTCAAACGGGTCGTGAGCTATATTTGTTCTGGAAAGGTCCATGCAGGTCACACTGAGATAGGACAATCCTCACTAATAGTCTTGAATCAGTCTGGATCCTCGTAAGGCTAAAGTAAGACTAACTTCATAAATTTGTAACTTGTTTATATTAAAGCATAATATTGAGTAACTAGAGATATAATTTTGAATACTTTTTTTTTTAATTACAGTGAATTTAATAGAAAATGTACACTATCTGGCCAAATCTATGTGGACACCTGACAGTCACATCCATGTGTGTTCCTTCCCCACACTGTTTGCCACAAATTTCGAAGCACACAATTGTATACAATGTCTTTGTATGCTGTAACATTACAGTTTCCCTTCACTGGAACTAAGAGGCCCAAACCTGTTCCAGCATGACAATGCCCCTGTGCACAAAGCGAGTTCCATGGAGACATGGTTTGAGAAGGCTGGAGTGGAAAAACTCAAGTGTCCTGCACAGAGCCCTGACCTCAATCCCACTGAACACATTTGGGATGAACTGGAACGCAGACTGCACCCCAGACATCAGTGTCTGACCCCACTAAAGCTCTTGTGGCTGAATGAACACAAATCCCCACAGCCACGCTCCAAAATCTAGAGGAAAGCCTTCCCAGAAGAGTGGAGGTTATTATAACAGGAAAGGAGGACTAAATCTGGAATGGGATGTTCAAAAAAAGGACATATGGGTATCATGGTAAGGTCCACAAACTTTTGGCCATATAGTGTATGTAGTAATGAGACTGAGGAATATAAGCGTGGTCCTGCCAAAAGATCCTCAGTCTCCTAGAAATCATAAAAATCTCACATTAATAAGCCGCAAGTTGACTTACTAGAGGGAAACTAGTAAGAATATAATACTGATATAAGAGCCTCGACATTATGGAGTTAATGTTTATCTAAACACTCCATTATGATAGGACTGCCATCTTTATGAAACTTATTCTTAAACAGGCACACTACAGTAAACACCACATTCATGTACCATGTACATTGAGTGTTACTGTGCAATGGGAGGTGCTGTATTTCTGATGGAGATGGAGTGGTGAGTACGTGGAGATGATAAATCTATTTATCTCTGATTCACATTAGCTTCACTGAAGTGCTAGACAAAGAGGGATATTCCTCCCTGAAAACAAATAATTATAAATGAGCGCTTTCTTTTGAATAGCCCAGATTTACTGTTTGGGTGGCAACTGATGCATCTATCACTTATTCATACTTTTATATTTTTTCCCCCTGTCATTTTATCTTTTTGTGTGGCTTAAAAGAGAACTGCACTTTTTGAGGGCTCATAGGGCATCATCTCAATACTTTAGATTTGTTTAGTTGTTTTTTGGTTTAGTAAAGCGATAAAGCTTCTTGGTGAGCTGTTAGTGTCTCAGACATAGGATGGATAGTTTTTCTTTAGAAGCTCTTAATGCCTTGTATGAGCTACTCAGAAAGCTGTTTGCACTGGCAACAGAGAGATTTCTTCTCAGATTTGAGTGCAGATCCTTCAGATCCTGCTATAAATAAGCCCAACTTTACAGCTAACTTTGCTTCCTGACCGCTACCAAAAAACCAGTAGGTACAGTATATGGCCAAAAACTATGTGGACACCTCACCATGACACGCATATGTTCTTGTTGCACATCCCTTTCCAAAGCCATGGGCATTAATATGAAGTTGTTCCCCCTCTGCTGCTATAACAGCCTCCACTCTTCTGGCAAGGATTTCCACTAGAGTTTGGAACGTGGCTGTTTGGATTCAGTCAATAGAGCATTAATGAGGTCAGGCACTGATGTCCAGCGAGAAGGCCTGCTGTGTGATTTATATTCCAGTTAATCCCAAATGTGTTCAGTGGAGTTGAGGTCAGGGCTCTGTGCATGCCACTTAAGTTCTTCCACTTAAACATTGGCAAATCATGTCTTCATGGACCTCACTTTGTGCACGGGGCATTGTCATGCTGGAACAGGTTCGGGCCTCTTAGTTCCAATGAAGCTACAGCATACATTTTAATCTAGATAATTGTGTGCTTCCAACTTTGTGTCAACAGTTTGGAGAAGAACCCCATATGGGTGTGATGGTCAGGTGTCCACCTACTTTTAAAACCTAAATATTCTACCATTTTGGCAAAAATAAATGAATGGCATGAATTGTAGCATGCTTCCATCAACAGATTCAACATCAATATCATACACCATCATGTCTAAAAACATAAACTAGTATACTACGTAGTATTTAAAAATACAGGGTGTCCCAAAAGTCTCCATACATGGGGGACTGTGTTTGCCAGCACCACGTCTGCCTTCATCAATGGATGTTCGTGGACGTCCACTTCTCAGTTGGTCCGCAACACTTCCAGTCATTTTGAATTTGTTAATAAGTTTGGCAACAGTCTCAAGTGTGATGTGCTTGCCATGTTTCCTGTTAAAGTCCATCGCAACCTTGCGACAGCTTCCCGATCCAGCCATGAGAAATATTTCAATACATTCTTCTTTTGTTAAAGGCATTCTTAAAGGCTATCTGAAAAAAAAAAAAGATAATATAAACTAAGTATGAAAAGTTTGGAAGATGTTTTGTTAAAAAGTGTTAATTTTCCTTATGCATGGGACACCCTGTAGTTATGACCTACTGTTTCAGCAAACTGTTTCATATGTCAGTATGCATTTTTCGATATAGCCACAGGAAGGAGCTGCTTAACGCTAAGCTAACTAGCTAAGTCGGCTTGCAGACGTGGATGTACCACGTCTTGTATAACACAGTAATATGGTTCATGGAGAAGCTGGAATGCATACTAGTTAGACATGGCAAATTTTTATAAATATCAATATCAACTTTTCTTCCTTAATTCATTGACTGACTTTCTACATTCTCCATTTAGGTCATTTTTATGTGCATATTTAAAATGCATAAAAAAAAGATACATAAAAAAGGTGGATAGGAATGTCGCAAATTATTATTTTCAAGCTGTGGTGCAGAAATATATCTTTCCACCAAAGATTTTTGCAGTGATTCACTGCATCATGCTTCATACTCATAATTTATTTGTAAAATATTCTTTTAGGAGAGTCTGATATGAAGACTTACTTTTAGTGCACTTTTAGACCTCTTACTGAATGCAGCATTAAATGAAATGTCTTGTATTTTTTCTAGCAGAATGTATAGAAGAGCACATCATCAAAGGGAGTTAAGGCACTGAGAAGCCAATGGCAGCACATTTGCATCAGTTTTGTTTGAGTCACACTACAGTATACAGTATACAAGCTGTGTGAGAATATTTTTTCTAAAACCCTCAGTTGTTTTCCATTGCACTAATTGGTTTAGCAGTGGAAACCCATCTGTATCTGTGGTGAGAGTAATTTCAGAGAGGATGATCTCTGTCATTTTGTCATTTATGTTTGTAATTTGGTTGTGGCTAGGGCTGGATTTAAACTTGACATGTGTCTGACCCCGCTGTTTTTACTGTTTTATCTTTGGATGCGCTGTATTTTGTGTTGCTGTACAGAGTATAATGTGCTGTATAATGAACAAAAATCTATACCCTTACCCAATACTCCTGGTTAGGCGGCCTGTAGAGATACATTTTGATCTGTAGATCATCTAATAATCCTAAAACCATTATATTAGGCTTATGTGTAATTGATTTTTCTCTGCTTGTGAATTACCAAATTAAAAACTCATGATAAAATATTTACTCATACAGAATTTTTAACTCGTTGTGTCTTTTACTCATTACTCATCATCAGATATTTACTCATTATCAGTTGTGCAGTCAGGAACTGCTTGCTGGCAGTGGCAATTATGATTAATGACCTGGGGAATTATTTAGGTGAATGAGAGTTTTGCATGAATGGCAAGTTTCAGTATAAATAAACATCAGATCATCATCCCTCTATCTGCTCTGTTCTTTGGAAACATGCTGTCTGACTTGTGCCAGAGCCTAATTACATTCAGATCATGATATGATAATAGGAACCTTATGCTGGCTGGCATTTCAGAGCTGCCAGATTGGTCAGCTGTTTAGACGCCGCATCTACCACAAATACACACAGACTTGTTTATATAAAACTCTTTTTCCCTAATCGAGGAGGGTGGTTGTCTGCTCTCAGGAACGTTTGTGTTATGAAATCTTGTTCCTCATTGCTCCAGCCAGCGTGCTCAGTACACCATTTCCATTCTGTCTGCTTCTGGAGGAGAGATATTATCCTTTCAGTTTCTCTAGCACATTTCAAAGGAATGTCTTTATCAGATACAATACCCCATTAGCTCCGGTTATCCTCCAACTTCAAAAAGATTTTCACTTTGTCAAATTAGAAAAAAATTGGAGATGCATAAACAGCTGCTGAACATTTTCCTTGGAATTGAAATGGGGTGGTTCTTTTGTGTTATAGTTCATAAATGCATAAATAAAGGCTCTGCTAGTGATACAATGAGGTTTGTTCCAGTTTTACTTCATTGACTCACCTCCCTTGTGAGCTCTCTGTTCTTTATGACCCAATCTGTCAGTCTTTATTGAGGTCAAGGCAACAATTCAAGAGGATAATATAATGGTTTGACCTGCAAATTGCAGCC
Source organism: Cranoglanis bouderius (assembly GCA_023630585.1). Lineage (NCBI taxonomy): Eukaryota > Metazoa > Chordata > Actinopteri > Siluriformes > Cranoglanididae > Cranoglanis > Cranoglanis bouderius. The sequence continues at coordinate 16,104,284 of CM042549.1, read as the reverse complement.
AGTCGAACTGTAACCTAGAGGTGAGATGTGGGGTGTACGTGAGCATCTTCCAGTGCAACAGTGTGTATATCTGCTTTGCTCTGTAATGCTGACAGCTATTTTCGGAAGCCAGCAAATCAGGAATGCAGATAGTAAATAATGCATAGCGCACACCAGGATGAGGATGTCATGATGTCTTTTGCTCTCTGACGCTCTGAACCTAAGATCTTTCTTGTCGAGCCCTGAGAAAACTTTGGAAACCTTCCCAATGTAAAGCCATTGTTTCCAAAGCTTTATCAGGGCTCGATATGCATGTGTATATCAGCATGCGCATTTGGAGGACATATTAAAGCTTATATTTTAAAAGCTAAAATCTAATTAATTTATTTTTGCATACTCTAAGTGTTTAGCTCATCAGTTCATACAGAGCATGGCTTCTTTCGTTTTAATACTAGCAGTGATTTTCAAATTACTAGTGAAGCACAAAAAAGGAGTTTACTGGCATGTTTTTGTGACTTATTGTGATAAACCTGGCTTTAGCAATGATGCCTTAGCTGTACTAACGCTTTACTACTTTGACATTGTTGGTGCACAATGCTTGCAGTACTTGGAGTAATAAAAGATTAGAGCACAAGTACAGTTCAGAATAATTGTAAATGTCCAGCTCACTCATTTGGTGCCCTTGTATACATAAATAAACAGTTGTGCTTGAAAGTTTGTGAACCCTTTAAAATTTTCTATATTTCTGCATAAATATGATCAAAAACATCATCAGATTTTCACACAAGTCCTGAAAGTAGACAACGAGAGCCCAATTAAACAAATGAGACAAAAATATTATACTTCATTTATACATTATACGTCATTTATTTATTGACGTGTAATAGTCCATGAGGTTACGAAGGTACCTGGGTTAACTTCTAAGCTACTAAAGGCCTCCATCACATCACATAATGTTAATGATAGATGAAAGGAGAAACCGATTATCAGGTGACAAGGCAGAGATGCTTCTGTATGTGAAGAAAAACTTTCCATTAATGCTCAAGTATACATATGTTGGCAACAGAGAAAAGGTGCCTTGTGTAACGCTTTACACAGAGAGGCCGGATAGCCTGAATGGTTGTAGCCAGGTGTAAGCAAAACTCATGTATCTGATATTTCACAATGGTTTATTATCAGCGTTGTCGATCCCCCGCACACATGGGGCAGTTTGCAAAACACTCCACTAACAACTACGTTAATGAACATAAATAAAACAGGGCAAAGAGCAACAGAAATATAACCAGGCTTTACGTGCATACATGCGATGATCATAGCTCGCGCTCCGTCTACCGACTGCGTTCCGCCTTAAAGGAGCAGTAACTAATTCTACTTGTTACATTTGTTATTTAATTATTAGCCACTGCACCTATTAATATTTGGAAGAGTATTGTACACTTCAGTTTTGTTCATAGGCTTGTAATCTTTGGACTTTTGTGAGATGAGTAAAAAAAAAAGAAAAAGATCAATTTATAAACACAGTGGAAAATGATATCTGTTTTGTTCTATAAAGCAACTCATTTTCAGTTAATTGTTATTTCTACCTCTTTCCAGTCACAGAGCTCTTTATTTTGAGAGTTGTTTAAGTGAGAGAAGATCCTGTAACTGTTAGTGCAGTTTGGGGGAAATTGTAATGTTTAATAATTCTTTTATTATAAAATAAAAATTTAGCATTGAAGAAAAGTAGATTTTTGTTTGTATATGCTGTCAATTATAGTTCTTAGAAAGAAAATCGGAATCGGCAAAAATCGGTATCGGCAGGTCACACTTACAAAAAAATCGGAAATCGGAATTGGCCCAAAAAATTGCAATCGGTGCATCTCTAATTTTTTTGCTACACGAATACAGCTTAAAATTTCATAATTAAAATTTTAACATAGACAACTTAGATGTTCTTTCTATTACTTTAATTTCCTTTCCAAAATTTATTTCTCTGACCTGTGCTCCATTATGAGAAGAATGCAGATTTGCTGGTTTAGTTATCATGCATCTTATTCACAGAAAGCACAGCTCCTCAATAATACCATATGGGCATTTCTGGGATGCAGGTTCAGATTAACCTCTGTATTGAGCCCAAGCTTATTTCTCTAGTAGGCCACCCTTAGCATATCCACAGAAATTTGCATTCCACAGAAATAGTTTTTCCATGACTCTACTGCAAATCATGGTAATGAAATATTTCGAGTGTAGAAATATTGTAACAGCATGAGGTCTTACATAGACAGTGTAGTGAGAAGATGAATCCTGTGGCACAGGGTCATGCTGCAGGAGGATAACATCATTGTCTGATGAAAAAACAAAAATCCGATATAAATAAATCCGAATGTAGGGAATTAGACAGGTTAGAAATGTACAAAAAAATTATCTTGTCAGTTGTCAGTGTACAGTTTATATATTTATATGTAAATCCACTCAGTTGGCAGTTGATGGACACTTCTAGGAACCAATGAACATCATAAATGTTTGCCAGAACCACACAATATCATTAACATATCTTCCACAATCATCACTGAGTAAACCATTAAGCATGCCATATAGTTATTTCTTGTTTATTTATACATAATATGAGAAAGAGATCCACTCAGGTGCAGTAGCTCTGAGATAAAGCCAGCTTGTTCCTGCAGTGGGAGGCTCTCTGGTGGAAAACAGTTAAGCTCTAGAGCAGTCTGACACGTTAATGAACACCATATGCTCTTAAAATATTTGGATAGTTTATATAATGTGTGCCAGATGAATCAGGTGTCACATATAATAGCAGTAGATTTAAGATCATTTGGAGTACCTAAATGTGCTATATTCATTTTTTATTTGTTCGTTATGATCTTGTGGTCTGTGCCAAGTATCAGCCATTAAAAAGTACTTTGTGGTATTTTATTTATTTTGCAAAGAATGGGGCTGTTGCACTTTGACACACTTTTCATAATTTGTGGGAAGGTTCTCCGTGCACAGTGCTCGTATTTGTTTCTCAGCGATGTACGCTAATCTGCTAGTTTTTTTCAAGATTATCATGTTTGCCTGCAAAATGTTGTCCTTATAATAATTTATAATATGCTTAGGTTTATCCCGAACCTCTATGACCTGCTATGAATGAGAGTGCACATTCACATGTTGTTGTTTTTCAAGTTTATGACACATTGAGCTGATAAAATCAAGTTTCTTTTCTGTTCACTTGTTCCTGTTTTTCCAGAGAGGAAGCGGTGCAGTTCTTCAAGTTTCTTATGTGATTATGGTAAACGGAGGAATTTGAGTCTGTTGGGTCCATTTGCAGAGACATGTGGGACAGTTTCTTCTCATTTCAGCGCTGCATAGTTTCTGTTGCAGTCTGTCCTCGCATCTTATTTCTAACATTTAGTGTTTTAATCACGTGATTTCACATGCTAATTTAAATAATTTGCATTCAAGTTAGCTCTTGTTTTGCTTTGGAAAAAGAATTTAATTATTCAATTTTTAAGCATTTCTAAAGACACAGGCTGTTCTTGAACTATTATTCAACAGTCTGTGTGCAAAATACATGCAAGTCTCATTCTCGCCAGAGTATCTACATGTGTTTATCATTTTTTTAGAGTGTTAAATCTTGCCTGTTGATTTTGAGTACTCCATTGATAGTCAAAAGTCAGCTATTATCATATAACACATCAAATAAACATGAAATGCATACAGGAACGATCCAGAGATGATTAATTAGTCAGATTTCTCCCATGCTGTCTGGGACAACGACAGCAACGTGGATCTCTCACTGCAGCAGCCCAACAGATGTTGCTTTTTTGCTATTTGGCACAGACTCTGGAGAGATTCTACTTTGAATCTGCAAAATCTAGCAGGCGGTGAGCCAGTGCTTTGAGAGAGTGCTTTTCCCCTCCTTTCAAACGTCTTGCAGATATTCTGTCGAAGATATTCTTGTTTTAGAGGAATTAAGGCAGTGCAGGGAAAGTGTGATGCAGTAATGCGAGCTAACGTATTATTCTAGCTCTGAGTGGAATTTCCGTCTGGCTGCATGGTGGGCGTCTTATGGTGAATACTGATCGGCGCAATCCAAATCCTGACCCAAAAATGCCTTAGCGTGCTTGTTGTCACTTATGTTTTTATTCATAAAGATGAAGCGGCATATGATAGCCAGGTGCACACATGGGTGCTATGCAGCATTTTTTTTTGTTTCTTTTAACACAGCGATGAAGAAAGGCACATTGATAAGAATAAGTGTCCACTAGGGATGGATTGAGTAATTGATAAGTCACCCAAAGGCTGATTAGGGAGATGGATTTACAACTGGACGATGTTATGATGTGAATATTATGTCTGTAATAATATTCATTATTTGATAAAAAAAATGAGCTACAGTTTTGTCGTGATATTTCACAGCTCCAGGGTCCCCGGTGTGATCCTGAGCTTGGGTTACTGTCTACGGAGTTTCACATGTTGTCCTCATGTCTGTGCGGGTTTCCTCCGGGTTCTGCGGTTTCCTCTCACCTCGCAGAAACATGCTGGTGATTGTCTACCCTCAATTGCCCCTAGGTGTGAATGTGTGTGTGCATGGTACCATGAGATGGACTGGCTCATGAAGAGGCTACTGAAGATAATGAATGAATGAAAAATAATATTGATAAAGAATATTCTTTATTATACCACAGTTCTCAAATCTGATTGGTCAGAAGATGTTGATTAATTTTCTACAACAGCAGTTTTGACAGTAGTTCCATCTGCCAGGTTTATATTAATGCGCACATTCTAATATGTTATAATTTCTATAGTAACCACCTTACACAGGTGGACAATCTACACAAACAGATTTGAAAAGATGTTTTTTGATAGGTGAAGTTTTCTGTGAGATGTTTATTTAAGATTTATGGAAGGAGTCTCCAGTGTCAGGGCTTTTTAACAGTCAGAGATAAAGCTGTAAAGTTTTTTGACACAGGAAAGTCTTCAAGACTTAGGGCATTTTTGTCTTATTAATATCAAGAGAGAGAAAAAAGACCCTGGTCAGGGAGCAACTGTTTATAGCTTCTATAACGTAAGTGATAACAGGAACTTAATTGTTACACGGACGTTCTACAACAATAAACATAACTATAAAAGAATAAAAAGTATTTTTTTCTTTAATAAATCAAAAAATTTAATCGGCAAATTGCTGTGGTATAAGAGGAATAAAACACTTCGGGACGTGCTGTTATTTAAAAATGAACCAATTTCAGAGTGGAAACAGTAACTCTGCTTTGTCATTTATTGTTTTCCCATAACACCCTGTTGCTTTTATTCCTGACTTATACCCTACTGCCACTGCCATCGAAGCACCGCCCTTGTAACAGCACAACATTTCGAGGAAATTCCTGTAGGGCTTTCTGTTATTGTGCATATTCCATGACAGTCTCTGCATTTGTAATGATAATCTTTCTGGTTCAATACCAGGTATTAGTTATTTATTAACTTCCTGAATGTTAGTTATAAATAGACTGTGTGCTGCATCCACACATCGCTGAGAAACGAGTCAGACTGGTGTTAGATGGACAAGGCTACCTAAGCCTGCATTAGTATAAATGGCTATAGAGGGATTTACAGTGACTGATGAGTCCACTAGCTGTTCAGACTAGTGGAGGAAAATATTTACATTTACGCATCACTAGTATCCATCCAGTCTGAAGCTGAGGTTTCTAAACCCCTGGAGCCAAATCCAGATCTACAGAGGAATTGCTCAAGAGTTCAAAGTAAACAGTGTAAGAGAAAGTCTGTTTTTCTCTCTGTTATATTACACTGAACAATGAAATCCAGTTGTCTTCACACTTTTTTTTGGTCCTCCAAGCTTCCAATCCCATCCACCACCTTGAAAATCAGACACAGAGCATGCATATCAGACAGAGGCCTGTGACGATGGGGACTCAGAACGGGCAACTTGTCTTTCACTGGCAGTCGTTCCACTGGAAACGTGTTGAGGCTTGTTGAGCTTCATGAGTTTCCCCCAGTGCTGTAACTGTAAATGCTGTAACCGGTACTCAGCTTCAGAGAAAAGGGTGGCCTGAAACTGAGAATGTGCCAGAGCTGAGGTCACAGCTTGCTTTTCTTTGTTTGATCTTTATCAGATTGCATGGAGAAGCCATGTAGTGGAGTGAGTCTGGACATAACCCATGCTTATAACCCTGTCTTAAGCATTCTTAGTGAATTGTAGATCTGTAGACACTGACATTATAAAGCATTTTGCCTTTTCTTTCATTACACCCTTGCTCCTGTAATCCCCTCATGTATGTATTAATCAGTAATATTATGAGGTACATTACTTTTATTTTGAGGATCTTATAGCACTTCTAAAAATTCAATTATGTTTAAACTTCTTTTAATCTTTTCCCTAAGAAGGTGAATGCCAGGTGAAGATATTCAGACATGCATCCAAAATCATTCCACCCTGTGTGGGCAAAAGTATTTAGAGCCAGGATCAGGTAACCACTTGAGTTTAACAGCGAGTGGTATATAACAACAACATGAGGCCTGAAGATCAGGGTTCAGTTTCTCACTATTTATTTATTTAATCATTTGATAAACATGTCCCTTAAATGGAGTCAATCTTTGCATGTTATCTTGTTTAGTTTTAGTTATAGGGCTGTATTCAGAGTTAAAGAGTGTTAAGGGGTGTATTCAGAGTGATATATACCCAATTTGCACACATTGAAATTCAGTCCTCAGACATAACTTCAGACTTATGTGCTATTTGGACAGTTGAGCTTAGTTTATGCACCATTCTGACCTTGAACTTAAGCCCATATTTCTAATATCGGCTCAATCAAGGAGCAGTATTACTTCTAGTGCCAATGTCTGACAATTTAATATAACCATAATATTTTCAGATTTGGAACCATTCCAGATTTAGTCCTTCTTTGCTGTTATAAGAACCTCCACTCTTTTGGGAAGGCTTTCCACTAGATTTTGGAGTGTGGCTGTGGGGATTTGTGTTCTTTCAATATAAAAGCGTTAGTGAGGTCAGGCACTGATGTTGGGTGAGGAGGTTTGGGGGTGCAGTCGGTGTTCCAGTTCATCCCAAAGGTGTTCAGTGTGGTTGAGGTCAGGGCTCTGTGCAGGACACTTGAGTTTTTCCACTCCAGCTACAGAAACTAAGCTCAACTGTCCAAATAGCACGTAATTGTTCATGGAACTCACTTTGTGCGCTCCTTAGGTCCAGTGAAGTGAAATTGTAATGCTACAGCAAACAAAAACAGTTGACAATTGTGTGCTTCCAACTTTTTGGCAACAGTTTGGGGAAGAATCACATATGGCCATATACTGACCATATAGTGTATTATGAATTCATTAACTGTCACAATTTTAAAATCTTCTGCACATGGAGGAGATTGGAGGAGATGACATCTTAATCAGAGACATAGCTTATCTCTAGGACCAAAATTTAGGAACTCGTCATATAACTAAAATAAGCTGAGCTTGGTTAGCTTATCCGTTAAACTGTCCTGCCTTTTTTCTTTTTTTTTTTTTAGAGAAGAGCACAAGTTAATCAAAATATGGACAACGTTCATTAATTCTAAAACAAACAGAAAATTCATAATAAAAGCTTGAAAAAGTACATCGTGTTTTCATCATTTTGATTTGGTCATGGATTTTATCATCTTGTCGTTCTTTTAATTTGGTTATTTATTTTATCATCTAGTCACTTGATTTTGCCATGTTGTGGATTTGTCATCTTGATTAATGCTGCTGAAGATCTCTCAAGTCTGGACTTTCTTAACATACTGTATACACAAAAGCATCACATCTTGGCCTCATTTTTTAAGCACACAAACATTTTCTCAACGTGCAAAAATACTTCCAAGTATTCCTGAATATTGGCTTGATATAGATTTTGAGATCCTTTGTCTTGAGCTACTGTGAAAATTTCTGCTATTCCTGTTTTACTGATGTAGTGATATTTTATTACTTGCAAGGAAGGAAACTTGACTGGGACAAGCAGTTAAGGCAAGACAAAACATGGCAGAATTAGGTCAGAGAATTGTTATTTTCTACACCAGCAAGAGTGAGATGGAGGCAGGAAGTGCATTTTCTCACCCAGACTGAAAGGAACTTTAATGTAGCGAGGAGCTCTGTGTCAAAAGAATCAAAGTGTTTGGCTGCCTAAATGTCTGGACTCGCAAGAACACTAGTCCCTGTTTGTTCCAGCAGTTTTGGGAATCGGTGTCTTGGCAGATTCACAATTTCCTACACATGACTTTGTTGTTTTATGTAACTTGTCAGAATGTTTCGCCATGTTGCAGGAGATCAAATTTCATATGTCAAGTGTAGTTTCAGAGGGTATCTGTGTATATTTGGTTTATATGGCCAGTAATTAAAAAAGAGAGCCAATAGTTTTAGCTAAAGAAGGTTGTACTGATGACTGTCAAATTCTCAAACTCACATAAAAAAATAGAAACTGTAATATAAATATGAAAACAAGCACTTATGAATATAAGAACTTGTCATTTTAAATCTAGTCAATAACAAAGTCTTATTGATGAAATGTCGAGCAAATATAAAGTTTACTCTTGAGGCACAACTGGTTAAGGTTACGGTTTATTCTCAAAGGATTGCAGGTTTTAATCCTCACAATGCCACAGCTTTCCAGGAGAGCATAACTGAACAATTTCAAGGGATTCATTCAAAGCAGAATCACATTCATGTTGCACAAAATTTAGACAGATATTATGCGTGTGATTTCTACCTCTGCTGAAAAAGGCTAAGAAACCTTAAATAAATCGATTTCATTGACTAGGAATGATGTTTAGGCTCAGATGATTTGTTTTTGTAATGCTCTGGGACATGTGCATGGTCTCTCTCTCTCTCTCTCTCTCTCACACACACACACACACACACACACACACACACACACACACACACACACAGTTCTTTCAATAGCTCATCACCATACCTATAATCAGGCGTACTGTTTGGGGATGTAAGCAAAAGCTTTGTTGGTGTGTTGCCTCTTCATTGTTAGTCAGGAGTCCATCAGCCAGCGCTTTTGTTCTTCTGTAAGCACGACGAACTCTCTAAGCCAGGCCTTCTGCATGCAGTGCTGATTTAGATGAGAGATGAGCGTGATGCACTGACGCACAGTGTTCTGACACCTTTGTACTGCTTCATCCTTAAAGGTGTGTGTTGCTCTCTGCTTTCATAACTGTTACTTTGTTTGTTGTTTTGTTTGCAGCTCCTTTGTCAATTTTTATTTTTGTTTATAAAGTATTTATGAGATTTGTACAACTTTGTAGAACTGCCCCAAGGTCACCTTTTATGTGACATCATGTGATTATAAGCCCAAACCTTGCAAAACAAGTAACAAATGATTGACTACAGGCTTCTCATAAGCAGGTTAGAATCGTTGAAGTTAATATGTAGCAACAGTATTCTTTGGCATTGGTGGCCACTGGGATAATCACGCATGCAGCATTATATGTTCACACACAAATCATTTCAATTCATGATTTTATTCACCATGAAGCTTGAAAGATTAAATTGCCAAGCTGAATTGAGGAGTAGGTTCATATATCATGACGAGAGGTTAGCTTCCTAGATATAGAATCTGACATGTGGCATAACATCCTTATTACTGCTGGCCTTCCTTCGATCAAAGACTGATGGATTACTAATCACATTTGTCTCAGTTATGACATATAACTTCCAGAACTTCCTGTATAAATCAGATTTAAAGTTCCACATAGTTGAATACGTATCATGTGGTATTAGGGATGCACTGACCCCTTTTTTATGATATGGCACCAATATCAGAGATGACTTTTTTGTTTGCTGAGAGATGATATGGACCCTGGCTGACAGACTCCGAAAGCGAGTCTGCTTTCTGCAAGCTTCTGTTGGCAAAGTGCCATATGTGTGAGGGTGATGTGGTTTTTAGCACTTAAATGAGCACTAAATTTAATTTTAAAATTCCCTTGACTTGAGTGTTCGTACTGTACAAACTTCTCTCTAACAGGGTTTTAGCTTGATAGTACTCTTAAACCCTGAGCTATTTGTACATTAGGATATTTTTTGATGGAAACTGTAAAGCATTTCTGTAACTTGTAAGGCAACTTATAAATGATCAGTGGCAAAACCCTAAACCAATAAAAATCGTTCTGATTCTGAAATACAGTTCAATACGAATCCACTGTTTCTAACTAGTATGAATGACGATACTGTACATCTCTATGTCATATATTAAACTTGTGTGAATTTGGTGAAGGTAAATTACAGTGGGGGGAAAAAAGTATTTGATCCCCTGCTGATTTTGTACGTTTTCCCACTGACAAAGAAATGATCAGTCTATAATTTTAATGGTAGGTGTATTTTAACAGTGAGAGACAGAATAACAAAAAAAAATCCAGAAAAATGCATTTCAAAAAAGTTATAAATTGATTTGCATTTCAATGAGGGAAATAAGTATTTGATCCCCTATCAGTCAGCAAGATTTCTGGCTCCAAGGTGTCTTTTACACAGGTAATGAGCTGAGATTAGGAGCGCTCTCTTAAAGGGAGTGCTCCTAATCTCAGTTTGTTACCTGTAAAAAGACACCTGTCCACAGAAGCAATCAATCAATCAGATTCCAAACTCTCCACCATGGCCAAGACCAAATAGCTGTCCAAGGATGTCAGGGACAAGATTGTAGACCTACACAAGGCTGGAATGGGCTACAAGACCATCGCCAAGCAGCTTGGTGAGAAGGTGACAACAGTTGGTGCGATTATTCGCAAATGGAAGAAACTGTCAGTCTCCCTTGGTCTGGGGCTCCATGCAAGATCTCACCTCATGGTGTTTCAATGATCATGAGAACGGTGAGGAATCAGCCCAGAACTACACGGGAGGATCTTGTTAATTATCTGAAGGCAGCTGGGACCATAGTCACCAAGAAAACTATTGGTAACACACTAAGCCATGAAGGACTGAAATCCTGCAGCGCCCGCAAGGTCCCCCTGCTCAAGAAAGCACATGTACAGGCCCGTCTGAAGTTTGCCTGAATGATTCAGAGGAGAACTGGGTGAAAGTGTTGTGGTCAGGTGTGGTCAGATCTCTTTGGCATCAACTCAACTCGCCTGAACGAGGAGGAGGAATGCTGCCTATGACCCCAAGTCATAACACCATCTCCACCGTCAAACATGGAGGTGGGAACATTATGCTTTGGGGGTGTTTTTCTTCTAAGGGGACAGGACAACTGCACCGCATCAAAGGGATGATGGACGGGGCCATGTACCGTCAAATCTTGGGTGAGAACCTCCTTTCCTCAGCCAGGGCATTGAAAATGACCTTAATGACTTGGAGAGGATCTGCAAAGAGGAGTGGGACAAAATCCCTCCTGAGATGTGTGCAAACCTGGTGGCCAACTACAAGAAACGTCTGACCACTGTGATTGCCAACAAGGGTTTTGCCACCAAGTACTAAGTCGAAGGGGTCAAATACTTATTTCCCTCCTTAAAATGCAAATCAATTTATAACTTTTTTGAAATGCATTTTTCTGGATTTTTTTGTTGTTATTCAGTCTCTCACTGTTAAAATACACCTACCATTAAAATTATAGACTGATCATTTCTTTGTCAGTGGGCAAACGTACAAAATCAGCAGGGGATCAAATACTTTTTCCCCCCACTGTATGTGTAAGGATGTACAAATTTTCCAGCTATTATGTCCTTCCTTTCTTGTATTCTATACACTGTGTTCTTTATTTTTATTTCGCTCCTCCTTTCTATTAAGCTACCTGGCGGACCAGTGCTGGAATGGCGGCTACATCTACCTGATCATGTTGCGGAGGATCAAGCGCAAGGCCCCTCTCCCTCCATGCAATGGCAGTAGTGGCTGCTCAGAAGTTCCCATCGAGCACTGCAGCAGCATGCGTTCAGAGCCTGCAGTCGGCAGTCCCACGCAGAATGGCAAGCGAACCCGCAAGTTCGGCGTCATCTCTCGCTCCTCGTTTACCCGAGACAGCAAGGACAGCAATGACATCCGAGATCACAAGCATGAGAATGGCTACTCTTCGATGGAGACTGAAGCCACACCCCCAGAGGCCAGCACCCCACTGGGTACGCCAACCGAGGAGTGTCCAGTCACTGGTCACTCTCCGGCGATAACCAATAACATCAGCTCTGCCACTCTGCCCAGTTGCTCTAACTCACGCCTGTCAGAGAGCTTCAAGTCTCAGACAGGAAGGAATGAATCGTCCAGCCAGGTAACACATTCACAGATATATTTAACAAAGAGCAAATATATGTATAATAATATAATATATTAATATATTATAAACTGATCCAGGCAGGCAAATGTTCTGTTCAGTTTTTATTGCAGAATATATCTTAAAATACACTGTCGTTCATCATATTAGCATAAACCTGTCTATGTTTTTGGTGTTTCTTCTGGTGATGGACGTGTATGTACAAGTGTGAATGTAAAATCAACATAACAAATGCAGTTATGCAGTAAGCAGCAGTAAACAGTCCGAGAAATGTCCCCATTTTTGTTCAGTTGCATGGTTTGAACCCGACCCAAGCATCTAGGACAAATCTTTGCTTACGCCACCTGCTGCATGCTACATGCACTATCTTGGTCTAGTCTGTTTCAGCGATGTTTACATGGATTTGGTAGCAGCACTCATTTGTGTTCACTGAACGTTTGAGCCAGAAGAACATGTCTAAACTTAAGGAGGGTGGTGTTATGTGGATGTTGCATCTGATAGACCCACAAATAATAATAATAATAATAATAATAATAATAATAATAATAATAATAATAATAATAATAAAGCTGTCAGTCATGCACCTTAGCTCAAATTATCATTACTTGCTCAACTATTTGCATTAACTTTAGATAGGAGTGTATTAAATGGTTGAATGGCAGGTGTTGTTTTGGCCAGGTGAGAAAATGAAAGACAAGCGCATGTATATAAATACAGCACCTGTGTTGTCCAGACTGATTAGAGTATCATCCGGTCACTTACCTCCCAGACAGATGTAATCTATTAGTTTAACTAGTAATGAGGTTTAAAAAAAAAAAAAAAAAAAAAACTTTTTGGAGTATACAGCTCTGTATGCAGTTTTGTGCAGTTGAAAAGTCGACATGCATTGCGTATTGCATTACAAAGAAGGCAGGACAGTGACGCCCCATACGAAGTCAGAGAGGGAACAAAAATTTTCCAATGGTAATAAATAATGTCAGAGCAGTGGAGGGAGGAGGTGAAATGAGAGACGGCCAGAAGGTGAGGTCACAAATGTAGAGAGGGAAAGAGAAAAACCCCCAGAAACAAACAAACAAACATAAAAAAAAACCCAACCAAGCATCAGGTGAGACGTAGTTAAGACAACAAAGCCGAAATAGATTAGGAGATTAAGTTTATGCACAATGCTGAATAATTGTTTTTGAAAACTACAAATGTTTTAGATTCCCTGATTTACAAAACATAATCTTATGTAATTTGCCATGTTCAGTTTGGTTAAGACCTAGTCAGTTAGATATGTTCCTGATGTTTCATTACTTTGGGAAAGTAGAATAGATAGAATTAGTTAAATCATGGATTAGAATAAGTTATTGGTCCACCTTACACGTTTAGACTCAAAAATATATTACTGATATCAGTTTAGAGAACAATAGGTGCTTATTACAGTCTTTTTTTTAATGATATTTCAAATCACTGACTGTATCACTCATCCAGACTCTGATGATTTGCTGTTTTTTCCTCAAATGGACAAACTTTTGCCCCGTGCATGCTTACTACCAAAACTCAGCCACATAAATTTAACAGTGCAGCTCTTACTCCTGGAAGAATGTTTGAGTAAGGTCTTGAGGTTACTCAGGAACTTTATTCATGATCACCCTGAAAAGGTTCTAGAAAGTAATTACAATATCTGAAAGCTAACTTTAACTGCCCCGAATACAAAATCTCACCTTCTTGTTCTAACATTAACAATACAAATCACAACACAGCACAGAAACTTTAAAGAATCCAATTAAAGCAATGGTTTTAGTGTAGTTCTTAGTTACTGTCTAAGCTTGTTTCCCATGTTTTCTCCTTAATCTGGTCTTGGCCAAATCACACCCACCAGCAGCTCTCCCCTATCACACAACAGCTACCAACTGCTGAGGGTGAAGACTAATATGTGCTTCCTCAAAGACGTGATGCCAGACATTGAGGAAAGCACTCTCTGCCCTCTTCCGCATACATGAGTTCACAGACACCCATGATTGGCTGGTGTCGTTGTGTGTGCCACGCCTCTCACCATAAGAGCACGGCTAATTTCACTCCCTTAACTCCTGGCCACAAATGGCTATGGGATGTTTGGGATTTGAATTTGCGAACTCAAAGTTATCGGGTAAATGCTACTTTTGTCGCATCACTCACTATCCCTACTTTCAACTTCCATCATCAAGAAGTGTGTATGTGTGAGTGGGTTGGTATGTATTTATATCTTGGTAGGGACCAAGGATAGGAATATCTGAGTTTTGACCTTGTGGGGACATTTGTCTGGTCCCCATGTGGTCCCCTTTTTTTCTTTTTTCTAAACTGCACTTTATAATTAAACTAAAAGAACCAAACAGTTTCTTTTTAGTTACTGAGGTTAAGGTTAAGTGTAGTCTTTAATTAGCTGCATTAATTATGATTGGAAGGTCCTCAGAAGACAAATGGTTGTGTGTGTGTGTGTGTGTGTGTGTAGGAACATACTGTAAGTGTTGTAGCAGAATTGCTTGAGAGCAAGAAAACTGTTTCACAAGGGGAAAAAAATCTGAATTGACCTACCTTTTAAATGAAAAAACATCTGTCTTTTTTGACTACATAAAGTTCATTATGATAGTGTGAGTAAGTAGAAGAGTAAAGGAAAGGCCTTGAGTGTGTGTCTGTGTGAAGGGCAATGGTTTAACAGTATTGCTAGCCAGGTTGAGGAAATTGCTGGCACTATGAGCAGCATGCGACAAACACTGATACTCATGTACCAGTTTTCACTCATTTTAACTAAGAATGGGCATCAAAGTTATGTCTAGCCCGTTTTTGTGGGGAGTTTTAAACATTGGCCATCTCAATAGTGCATTCAGGTTTATTATATTTACGTGTTCACATTTAGAGGCTTTTTACAGGCTGCACGTCTGACCTCAAGACAGCACTGCCACACAATCTCCAAATATTAATAGCATTGCAAATTGGTGTGGAAATTTACACCTCCCTGTTTAGTTGCACCTAGGTGAAATTTTCTTGAGGAAAACAGGCGTAATATTCTCTTTAAAACCAGGTCTCAGCTACAAACTATTGAGCATAGCAGTTGCTTGTACAACCAACCCCAGAACAATCAGAAATCTTTCTACTTTTGTAATGAGTACAAACATATCTTGTATTACTCATACTA
Source organism: Cranoglanis bouderius (assembly GCA_023630585.1). Classification (NCBI taxonomy): domain Eukaryota; kingdom Metazoa; phylum Chordata; class Actinopteri; order Siluriformes; family Cranoglanididae; genus Cranoglanis; species Cranoglanis bouderius. Next base: position 16,088,931 of record CM042549.1, on the reverse strand, counting down.
ACTGATTATTGTTATTAGTGTGTATCATTAGTTGTCATTTATAGCTCAACTGTAACACTGATCACATTTGTGATCAGTGTTTGCAGTGTTCTAGCATGTGTGCCAGCACTTATTGTAGCACTCCTACAACTATCTTGCACTCATGTCTGGTCAGTTAGTGTACAATTGGTTCTGCAGCATTTATATCACTGTCAAATCCTTTAACAGTTAGATGCCTTGATTCTTAGTCACTTTGGATACAAGCATCTGTCAAATTACTAACTTTAAATATAAAATACCTGCTGTGATCCCGGCATTATTTGCAATTAGATTAGTTTATTCAGTTCCGCTGTTTTCCTTCTGAACAGTAAGGAGAACAGTTGATGCCCATCATGTCATTATTTTAGAAACCACAGCATGGGGAAGGCCATATGTTTCTGATCTAATCGAGCCCGAGAGAAGCTCTGCGGCATTCCCCAGTGTACAGAGACCTCATGATGTCAGATGGAAGCTTGCAAGCTCAAAATACCCATTCTGGCTTCTCAGGCAGATAAATTAATCTGCTAGTGGTTGCTCCCAGCAGCTCCAAGGGTTTGCACCAGAAGTTCTAGCAGTTTGATCTCGACCCATCGTACAGCTTTTCAAAGACGAGAAATTTTTCCTTCCAGTGAACAAACAAGAGTCAAGGCATTTTTTGGCGAACCACTTTAGAGAACCAGAATCTGCTTAATGTTATATCTGTCCCGTTTTTAGGGTAGAAAAAATGAAAGACAGGTCTTAGCAAAAGCATCACCGCAGGCAAAGACTGCTTGCAAGCCATTAAGCAGGCATATATATATATATATATATATATATATATATATATATATATATATATATATATATATATATATATATATATATATATATATATATTATAGAATTTCCATGCTGTTTTTTGTGGAATGGTCTTGTTTATCTTGGGTATGACAGCTCGTTACTGAAATCTGTGTTAGTCAACTAGTGTGTGATTTACATTGGATGATTTATGATTTGAGAGGTCAAGGCTGTTACATGTGCTTTTGTAATAACTAGCGCACACTCCTGAAAATTTTTCAGTTCTGAAAAAACATATACATCACCGTAAATAATTTTTTAAACCTCCAAGTATATAATGTGTGTCAGACTGGGAAGACTCATCAGCTGAATTCTTCCAGAAGTGAGGTTTTTTTTGAAGTGATAAACTTTGATGCCTCAATTTTAAGAAAATTTATAGTTCCATAAAATGACATGGAAATATTTTAGTTAGACCACTTCCTGACCTTGCCTTGGCTTTCTGCCTTCATATTGTGTAAGGAGCCAGTTTAACAAACATGGTAGGTAAATGCAGGCTGCTCAAGATGTTTAAATCCTTGCTAGCTAAATGTGATTTTCTCATGCAGTTATATATTTTTTCTGGATAGCTATGTGTCATAGCAAAATTAACATAAACCTAATCAATTTAGTTCAGAATCAGATACCAGCTGTTAAAATGTCTGCAATGTTCCTGTGTCTTAACGTCATCATCAAAACAGAGAAGAGTTTCACTTCCACTCTGTACAGATGACAGCAGACAACGTTTTAAACTGTTTAAATGGCCTAATAAAAAGACATCAATAACCAGAAATGTAGTGAACAGAACTGACTGAATTAATTAGTGATTATTTCCTCAGTGATGTTAGCATGAACAGAGATCAGTGGAGTGGAGAGACGAAGATGAGGCTCGTGTTTAAATGCCATGAATGACTTTTACCTCAGATAATGTGTCCGTGACTGATGGATGGTGGAGGATTCTGATAATCCAAGCGAGAACTCATTTCCACTGTGGACATGTCATTCCTTAAAATTTTGTTTTTCCATAAGTGGATTAGTTTTTAATGTAGAGGTAAGAGGGGTTCATTCAGTGAAATTAGAATAAAGTCTTTAAATGCAATGTTCTCCCTTTTCACCTTAAATGCTAGAATGTTACTGTGATTGAGATGCATTCAAAAGAGAAACAAATTGATGAAATGACTATGTGAAGGGTTTTTTTTTTCCAAATCCAGTGGAAGAAAAATGTTAAATATGTGCCAGTAGTGGATATGCCTATCTATGTACACAGGATTTTGTTGGTGATTCACTCTCTTCAGCAACCTTTCATTAAGGTGTTGTCTCTCTCTCCCCATTAGGTTCCACAGAAAAGCCTAATGCCGACATGTGCCTACATGCTGAATGAGTCAGATTGTCCGTTAGCATGTCAAAATGTTGTGCACTGTCACTTCAAACTTTCTCAGGCTCTGTGTTCAAAACATGCTTTGACCCTTGTATGTGTTGGTTTAAAGCAGTGTAAAAGCTAACTCGACAGTTGAATCAACATTTGTAGGCTTGCTTTGAATATAGACAAGCAAGAGAATCAATATCATTTCACTTCCACAGAGGCCTCGGATTTTAACAGCTTAACTGTTAAATCCATGGGTGTTTCTCAACCGTTAACACATACCTCGGCTCATTATCCAGCAAGAACCAGCACATTATTTGATCTACAAACTTCAATAATAGGGTAAAACTGTTATAAACAACATAAGGCACCTTTTTGCTTACCTTCTGATGTTTTCTTAGTGACCAAGAACACAATTTACATTGGACAGTTTAAGCCTCTTTTTCTGTGCTATAATTGAATACTTTTGATGTGACAATATTAGCATAAAAAAGAAGGAGCATAGCATGCTTGGTCTCTTTCATGTATCCGGTTCAGATCAGTATAATGGAGAGGGACCGTGTTTATGTACATATGATGGAACACTTAGCGTTCCATCTTGGCGTCACGGTAAGACTGAATGCCAGTGAGAGCTGGAATATAACATTCATGGATATATTTAAGAAAGACTCACAAGTTTGGACAAAAGCCTTTCGTTTATCCATCATGTTATTCATACACAGTGGGTGAAACTTTGTGCCACCAGAGACGTGGAGCAACATAAAGACAAAGCAGGTTCATAAAAAAACAAACAGTAAATTTCATTAACTACACAGTATAACAACATAATGATGTAAATCTGAGCAGAGAGGCTGGGCATTGAGCAGATTATTGTATATTATTCTAAAAATAATAAGTAGCAGAAAGGGCCAAATTGTTGTTCACCAAATTCCTTTGCCACTCTAAACATTAGCAAAAGTTAAAGCTGTAGCTTATATGCTAATCTGTCCATATTGGGCAGCAGGCAGGCAGATTCTGTCATATAATTTAGACCAGTGGTTCTCAAAGGGAGGACCAGGGATCCCCAGTGGTCTGTGAAGCATAGCCTGGGGATATGTGATTTGTTTTGTTTTTTTGTTTGTTTGTTTGTTTGTTACAGTGATGGAAATCACAATCCACCATTATCAAATAAATATTTTTTAAAATATAGCATTTTTGATACAAATTTAGCATGTTGAATATTCAGGAATAAAAAAAAGTTGGATTATAGAAAAAGAATTGGACATCGCTGTCTTTAACTGTCCAGTTTCAGTGAGTCTGTGCCCACTGTAGTCTCACATTTCTGTTCTTGGCTGACAGGAGTGGAACCCGACGTGCCCTTCTGCTGTCTCAGGGTTCGACTTGTTGTGAGTTCTGAGATGCTTTTGTTTTCATGACGTTTGTAAAGAGTGATTATTTGAGTTCTTGTCAGCTTGAACCATTCTAGCCATTCTCCTCTGACCTCTCTCATCAGCAAGGTGTTTCTACACTCAGAACTGACTAACCTTTCGCACCATTCTGTGTAAACTCTAGAGACTGGTGTGTGTAAAAATCCCAGGAGAGCAGCAGTTTCTGAAATAATCAAACTAGCTCGTCTGGTAACAGCAAATATGCCAGTAGAGTCCAGGCAATGTTAAAAGTACTAATGATATCTGTGATATACCAGGAAAGTGTATTGTGCTGTAAATTTTTGAAAAATTTTATTATGCTTGTCACATTTTTTCCATCTCTGTGCATTTTATCTGCCATCCAGAACACTGGTTTTAACTCTTTTTAAACACAAATGTACTCCAATATTCTGCAGAGTTATTTCCCCTGAACAGAGTTGCTTCCCCAGCTGAAAGCACTAAAACATTTCTCTACTAGAACGTGTCTCTACTCCCAGTGACATTAACAGCACACTGGGACTAATGAAATGTTTCTCAATGCTGTGAGACATGGCTGGAGCAGATTGGGGCTTTAGTAGCTGTCAGAAGCAGGTTCTCCTAAACATATCTCACTCTTTATTTATGGAGCTCTCTAAAGAAGAAGATTTCAGCTGAGTGCAATGGAAAAGCCATCAGTGGTGTAATTGCATCAAGGCCTGATTGTTTCTTCATGAGATAAAGTCTTTGCCTGGCTGGGCTGAGTGCAGGAAACATTTCGCATGTGACTGAACAGCAGAGAATCTGAAAAAGTTATGTTATTTAAGTAGAATTCACTTGAATTAAATAGACTCCATCTTTAAATAGGAACTTTAATGTAAAACTAGGTGTGCAAATGTGTGGGCTGTGAATCGATTCAATTCACAACTCATTATTTTTTAATATGGGTTAGGGTTAGTTATTTTTAATATGATTCAGATGCATTTTACAGAACCATTTTACTTACATTCTACTTAACAGAGATTGATTTCAGTGATGCACACTTCTTTAAAGAATATTATAAATGATACTATAATAAAATGCATTTCTAAAAACAATTCTCAGGCATTGCTGGTTTCTTTGCATCCAAGATTGCCTTGTGAATGCTGCATTTTTAGCTTTTAAAATCAATTTTGACCACAGTGGATGATTCGGTATTATTTTATTTCTTTTAAGTTCAACATGATTGCATCAACAGAAATTCCAATTGATTCATTAAGAAAATGAATACATCATTACACCCCAACATCAAGCTGTTCTTGTTAGAGCTTTTTGTTACTATGACTACTTTCCTTAATTATCCTAAGAATTGTTTTATGAGAATGTCTTTTCTTTCTTTCTTTTTTTCTCTTTTATCTTTTTTCTTTCAGCCCAAGAAGGGCAGTCGTATCTGGAAGATGCAGATGGTGAAGGGGCAGGACGGCTTGGGCGTCCAGATCACTGGCGGTCGGGGCTCCAAACGTTCACCACACGGCATCATCGTAGCTCATGTAGAGAAAGGTGGAGCCGTACAGAGGTAACCCCCACCTTTCAGGCTTTAAGTGGCAATCATGCGCTGTCGTGACAACTACAGCGACACTCTTCATCAGTGGTTCATCCATATGCAAAGCGTCATGGCTTTTCTAGTACACTGCCATCAAACTTCAAAGCCACTGTAGGGTCTGTATTTAAGCTAATTTGAAATTTATACAGATGTTTTACAGTCATAGAGAGCGACTCAGTGCCTGTGGTTGGTGATTCTTTTAAAATAGATTTTAAAATGATGCTTGTAGACTTATTAACATAGTGATCTTTTAACTCTGGTTGTTGAGTTGCTGATTGTTGAGATTGTTGAATATCAAATACTACTGGTTCAGGTTTTCTTTAGCTACTTTGTTAAATTGTGGGGAACTCTCATATTCTTTCAAAACCCAAACCCTGCTTTGTCTCCTTTCACTCCATAAATAGACTCTCATAAATAATAGTACAGAATGTAGCTGGGTCAACTTTGCCTAAACACAGACTGTGTTTGAAGCTGAAACATGTTAAGGAGATTGCTGAGTTGCTTCTCTCTGCAAATCAGAAAAGCACACATTGGCAGCAGATTGTGAAAGCACAATAACTGGATGGTGATGAGCCAAGAAGTGATGTTAGATTAAGATCACTTGTTTCAAAACATTTGACTAGACCCCCTTATGTGGTATTATAAGTTACAAGGGAACTGTTTAAGAAGAAAAATACTGCTTTGTGGTTTGTGCCTTGGGATTTTTTCACAGATGCCAAAAAAGTTTAGGATATATAAGGCTTTCTGGAGAAAATATACATGTAACTCCTTCAGAGTCTCAACACTGAGGGTGGGCTGTTTAAACAGGACTGCCATGATTTGGCCTCATTGTTTAAGTGGATAAATATATAAGGAAATTTGGGCACTGTCAGCAATAAAAGTAAAACACTTGCATTCGATCACAGAAGTTTTAAAGCCCTTTTTAAGCAAAGTTTATAATAGTTTATGAGTGAGGTAATATCAGGACTGTTAGTGATTTTTGTGTTATTCTTGTAAAGACTTGTCGCCAAGTCTCACAAAAGCATGTCATGTAACTCTTGCTAAGAGCATGGAAATTGATTTCTTTAAGGTACCATATTAGGTTCGAGTATCCATGGATTAATTAGAGAAAAAGAGACCTCTCTGAATTTTAATTACCCTGTTTGAATATGTGAATGCTTAAACAGCTTTTGCTATTCATTTGAGTAACAAGTATATATAAGTCATGGCCCATATGTTTCAAGGCACATTTCTTGCTCCCCTCTGCCTTAATAATTGCTAAAATGAGGACAAAACTCATCCTAAATGAAATTTTCTGAAAGTGATCAGCACATTTATATGTACATTAATATGTACATTTGTATGCATTAAGTAAGGAATAAAACATGACAAGGCATGCTGTTAGTTGAAAATAAGCAACAAGCGGGGTTACTGTTATCACACTGAAGCTGATTACTTTCAGCAATGTGTTTTATTCCTCTTATTCCACAGAAATATGCCAATGATTGCAATTTTTAATTTATTAAAAATGACACACCATATCCTTTTATTCAAATATACTTATATTGAATGTTGTGCATAGAATAAGTGCAAGCCAAGTTAGTTCTTTTTATCACTCATGTTTTAGAAGCTATAAATAGTCTTTCCCTCAGCAGCCTCTCTTTTTTTCTGTCTCTTGAAGAATTTAAAAAGACAATACAAAATATAGCTTGTCATGTTACTGAGGTACCAGAAAGCGAAAAGTGTGGTGTAAAACATACTCTGTTATAAAGAGACTCCTTTCATAAGTGTTAAATAAATGTCTCTTTACTGAAAGCTTTACCACATTAACACTTACACATTTAAAAACACACTATATTAATAATAATAATAATAATAATAATAATAATAATAATAATAATAACACACTATGTTAAAGTACAATATTAAATTATAATAAATAATTTATAAATAATACATTATAAAATAATAATTTACACATTTTTAATCTGTTTATTTTTAGTCTTAGATTATATGCAGTGCCCATCATACAAGTCCCTGCGATTGAGTTGTTACTATGGAAACAATAACATATTAGAATGAGCGTAGTACTCTAAACCTGTGTGTTGAATTTCAGTGTGCAGTACTGAGCTGCTATTATCGCAAAACTGTCAACACTTTCAGAACGTTCAGATTAAAGTAATTCAACAGCACTGGTATAACAGTGGATTAATATATGTAATATTTGTGTTTGTTAAAGGGACGGACGACTGAAGGCAGGTGATGAGCTGCTGATGATCAACGGTCAGTCTTTGGTTGGCCTCTCACATCAGGAGGCTGTGGCTGTCCTTCGTTCCACTGCAGGCCTCGTGCAGCTGGTGGTGGCTTCCAGGGTACTTTTGATAAACAAGCCACCACACTGATACTCAATTTAGGCAAAATAAGACTCCTCTAGGCTGCACTTTTTTTTTTTTTCTTTTTTTTTTTCTTTTTTTTTTTTTTTTTTTTTTAAGAAATTGTAACTTTGAAGTGTTTTTTTTTTAATTTTTTTTTTTATTTTTTATACATACAGCTATTGTCCCAGCCTAAAGCCTCTGAACAAAAATTTAAACCTCAATGTGCTCGGCTATAGAGGATAAAGTTAAATATAAACCTAGAGTGTTCAAAAATTCACCTCTCACGCTGCATCTTTTTTCTTTTTTTCTTTCTAATGGCTCTGCTTGCCTCAGGATGAGTCTGAAGTGGACTTCCACAAATATCCATCGAGCAGCCTGCCTGATCTTGTGAGCACGTGCTCAGCTCAGGATGCACCGCCTTCCCCTGGGGACGGGAAAGAGAACATGGAGCCGGATGTGGAGGACGTGAGGGCCAGCAGCCTCTCGCTGCCCACCCAGGACTCAGTACGTACGCCAGACGCCTATCAGCATCACTATCTGCCTTTCATCTGATGCAGCCTCCTTTTTCTCCCTGTTTGACTGCCCAACCATGCCTTGTGTTTATATCCTGTTGAAAGCTCTTACCATTTTTCCCCACTGTGCCTACGAATTCTCCAAAATTCATCACTTATATCTCATATCTCACAGATTCATTAACTTCCCTCAGCATTCTGTAGCATGTGGCATTTCTGAATAGGCCAGTGTTGCATAAGAAATGATTCATTTCCTTTGAGCAAGCAGCAGCACATAACCTGAGTGCTGTCAGACATTGTTAATGTTTAAACGAGCCTCAGCTAAGCATAATTTTAGTCCCACAATACTACAGCTCATACTAGGCAATCATTGCATTGACACAATGCAAAGGTCAGCATGGTGGAGTTAAATATTCAGGCACTTTATAGAATGTCAGCATTGCAGTCCAGCCCAACATTTTCACCACCACCGATTTCCAGCAGCTTCTCTCTGTTCATTAACTCTAGCGAGATGAGAAAATTAAAATGTGTGCAGCCATTAAATTAAATTACATTAGCATTCATGAGCCTGATGTTTTCAGCCCTCAGAAATAGTTCTTTGCTTACACCATAGTTTATATCTGGAGAACTTCTGATGTCTGAGATTGCAGTGAGACTGTTGTGTCAGGACTTGTGATCTTATGATAAGATTTCACATTAATGTACATAAGAGCTGCTGTTCAGAGATCTGATCTTACATTGCCTAGTTTCAGAATTGCAGCAGTCAGATTTAGCAACACTGAACACAATGTTCTTCAAAGTGAAGAACATTTATTTTTTAAAGACTGTTTTCCACTGGTCTTAATGAAGCTGTTGTCATGATGGTCATTTTTTGGAAGATGGGTTGTCTGTTCTCTGTCATATCATGTGACTTCTAAGTATGTGATGAGTCCCGATGAAGTACACTTCTAGCCATTCGATTGCACTATTTAATATGCATGTGTATTTCCATTGCTCTGATGATAGTTATGGACTGAAACATTTGGAGTGCACTACACTAGCACTATGTTTCACTGTCTGCTTAAATTTTGTACCAATGTGAAAGCTTTCCAAACTTCTGGATGGAATAATTTTCTCTGCTTATGCACCCAGACAGTGTCCCTTATGTGGAGTGTATTTTAAAGCCTGGTTCATTGTGTACTTTTACATTTACATTTAAATTTTCAGCACTTGACAGACTCCCTTATCCAAACACTTACAGAAGTTCTTTGTGGTCTCCAATTAGAAAAAAAAAATCCTTAAGTAGAACAAATTGGTCAGGGTCTAAGGATGCTTTCACATGTGCAGCAGTTAGTCCATATGAATCGAACCCTGGTGCAGTTTCACTCTCTTTGCAGGTGTTTGGACAGTTGTGAACACAACGGTCACAATCGGTTGTGGAATAAAACAATCAGTGAGAGAGCATCTGAGTGATGTGGCCTCCACCCTGTTTGACTACAGTGAGAAAGTGATTTGATCCTGGATTGACTCAACTACAGAAACTGAACCAAACATGTATTTTGGGTAACAGGCTGCATTTTTTGTAGATGCAAGCTGCAAAACTGACCTAAGAGGCACAAGCTGTGTTCTGGATATCTGCACAGTAATTGTATAATTATGCATAGGTTTTAATAATTGTTTTTTTTTTGTGATGGTTCCACGTTCTCTGTGCTTGAGTGATTTTTGTGATTTCTGCATACACTTGTTTAAGGTTGGTTTACCTTTTTCCGTTGCTGTATTTCAGACCAGTTACTGAAAGAGTCTAAGTACGTTTTCAGCCCTGTACACTCCTCAGCCAATGTGACTGTTTGGACAGACAGGAGAAGTTCATTCAACCATCACTGCACTGCACCTTTGTAATGATTGTAATTTCATGTAATGAAATAATTTACAATAGCATTCCATTTACAACTCTGCAAATACCTAGGATATTGTTAAAGACGAGGTCTGTACTTATAGTTATTGCGTGATAATCCTATTCATTCAGATAAAGTTAAACACCAGCCACATGTCCCAACCTTTTCACACACAAACTGTAGTCCTACATAGCCTTTGTAAGGAAAGTCTGATCACTTGCCATGGTGTGAGCTGACAGTGGTTGGGTGTGTGTTTTTCAGCAAACAGTCACTTGTCAGGTTCTTTTGTAACTGTCAGGTGTACCACCATTTGAAGAGAAAGAGGGAGGGGAGGAAAGCAGAGGAGAGCAATAAAAAAGAGAGAACTGGGAGAGGCACACAACTGTGACCATCAAATTAAGTCTTGTGAGACGTGGAAGTGCACCCTTTTGTTGAAGCCCATGGGTTCATATGTGATGAAATTAGCAGTAGAGTGTGGATCATGCAGGAGACAGACGTGTTTATTCAACAAATACACACTCCCTGATTGCCCTAATCAAATCATCAGGACCTAAGACATTTGAGGCATTCAGCAAGTTTAGAGTCAGAATCTTCCACTCACATGAAAACAAGAACTCACCACATTGATTTTTGTTTGCAATTTTAATGCTTTCACAGTCTTGTTTACTCAGGCAGTGTCTTACGTCTGGAAGAGTTTGCTTCCAGGAAACTACTTTCTGAACATCACAGTTAGCATGTCAATTGGACATGATCTAAAGTCAGTTGGGAATCAAAGTTGATAGAGTGAACAGTAAGGAATAAATGGTGGTGGGCTTGCTTAGAGGGCGATGACCACTAGGTGCTTGTTTCAGCACTATGTGGTCAAAGGAATTGCAATACGGTATACAGGGATAAAAAAGCTGCTAAATCCATGCATCTCTCCTACAAGGCCTGGAAAACGTTTCTGTTCTTGCTGCACTTCCCAAACATTCCAGACTTCCAGGCTTTTGCTAAAGGATATTCTGTTTTGCACTGAAGCTAGAATTTGTTCACTGGGGAAGTGGTAGCTCAGTAGTTAAGATGTTGAGCTACTGGTTGGAAGGTTGTGAGTTTAAATCCCAGCACCACCAAGCTGCCAGTGCTGGGCCCTTGAGCAAAGTCCTTAACCCCCAACTGCTCAGTTGTATAAATAAGATAAATGTAAGTCTCTCTGTATAAGGGTGTCTGATAAATGCTGTAAATGTAATCTTGCTGTTTACTTTTTTAGGTTGATAATTCCATCATGGTAGACAGGTCAAGCTTTTAACCATACTTTTACATTTTAACCAGGTCAAGGTTTTGGTAAACCATGCATTAAATTAGTTGATGAAATACAAGTCAAATTGAAATCAAAACATAGATCAACAAATCTTTGATTAGCTCTAAATCTCCCCTTAAATGTGCTCTGACTTTTTGTAGTTTGTCAACATTGGCTGAGATTCCCCACTTCTTTGTTGTTAACATCCTGGTTCATTAGAGCAAGGCAAGACACTCCTGTAGTGTGACAGTCACGATTGTCATTTGTACTAGTGTACCAGTGTATATGTGAACCTTCATATGAATCAAGGTTCAGCATCAGGAGTGTGCTACATTCCTAAGACACTCCACAAACAGACAACAAACAGAGCCAACAAAAAAAAGCTAGAAAATCCTTTTTTTTTGTTTTCTCAGGAAGTTGCTCAAGAAAAGAAGTGTTTTCTCTTTTGTCACTACAAGGAATCCATTTAGCGCTGATGTAAGGACTTTGCTTTTCCTGTTTGGGCTCCAAGTTCACTACTGTGTCAATAATTCTTTTTGTCCTCAATCAGTTCACAGAGCTGGATAAACTGGAGGAGCATGGCAAGGGACCCAAGGGATGTCGCAGTCCAACACCTATGAAATTTCGCAGCAGATCCCAAGGTCAGAGACAAGTATCGTCATCAAAGCAGAGCATGTACAATTTCTAAGAAATTAGGCTGGAGGGATCCTGACTAGTCCATTTCCCTATACCAAATTTTCATTATATACATATTTATCATTGATTATCGCTGTATGTAAACCCAATTTTGTTATAATCAGGCGGAGGCAGTCGTCTAGAGTCTGTAGGAGAGGATGACGAGTTGATAGTTGAAAATGGGGAAGCAGGTATTGACATAGCGGAGAAACCATCACGTGGTAGGCGGAAACATTCCCTCCCACAGCAGCTGGACACTGTGGGAATCCGACAGGTCAGTTCAGCCTCAGGTTCTCATTTGAACCTTGGTTACTTAAACATTAAACTTAGATACTTAAAGTGGTTGTGTGTTTGTAGGTGATAAAGAAACACCTACAGTCCCTGGAAGAGTTTAACAAGGTTTAATTCTCTTTGTATGTCTTGCAGCCTAGGCCCTAATTAACAGAAAATTATTTTAAATAAGTACCAATTTATTTTATACAGATTTATTTTATGAGCATAATCCAATTCAAATATTAGGCTCATCATTTAAATTTGTACAATAATGTGCCATGTTTATTGGAATCATAGCGCTTTTTATTCCTGCCCTTTCCACCAACAGAACACATAAAAGTTGACATTATTTATAGGCCTACATGTTTTTGAGTTATTGAGGTTTGGCTTAAACCCAGTTCAATTCAAGGAACCAGTCAAACAGGCTAATAACAATAGGAACTCAATAATACATATAATAGCTTGTAATACCCAATAATGGTGGGTTGTTTTCCACTATTGTAACAAAATACAAATCCGGGACTCTCTGGCTATGCTTCACAGACCTCGCATTAAGAACCACTGCTCTAATGAATGGATTAAATCCCCTTGGATGGATCTTTTAATTGCTACATTTGTCAGGAGCTAACTGAGTGATAAAAATGGGGGAAACAATTTTAGATTCACTTTTATTATTATTTATTTGATGATGCCAGCAACCATTTCATCAGCTTGTATTGGCAGCAGATTTTATTATTATATTACAGTCTTACAATTACACTCTTGAAAAAAGGGAACTGGAACATTTCTAAAGGCATTCTACTTGGAGCCTTTTTAAAAGTGAAACCCCGCTGTTGGTTTTAACATTAACCCTTTTTGAAGAGTGTAGGCAAGGGTAATAATGGGCATCTTTAGGATTACTATGTAAATAACTGTAGAGTGAACTCCTATAGCATAAAATCATAATGTAACAAATTAACTACATTATGGTGTAAAATTGAATACTTTCTGTCACAAAACAGCCACTATATATTTTATGTTTCACCTTCAAGGCATTACATGTCATCCGATGTGTCTCAGAATAGGCTCTCTCCTACAGGTCTATGGCCTAAAAGGCTCCAAATTGGTGTATCCCTGAAAAAAAATCAATATTATTAATATTGTTGCTTTCTTGCTTTGTGTATTATGCTTAAAGATGAAGCATGTCTGGTAATTCTCGTGCTTTATTCATGCTTTTCTTCGTCATCTTACCCAGGAATATCAAATCGTGAAGAAATCGGCACGCTCTCTAAGTACTGTTCAAGTGGAGTCTCCATGGCGACTGGCCCAGCCATCTATTATCTCCAACATTGTCCTGATGAAAGGACAGGGCAAGGTGAGTGGCCACTCTGGACACTCTTCTAACACAGAAGACACATTAGACACATCTCAGTTCTACAAGAGGTAGTCATAAATAAAAGGTTGTCATTTATTAAATATAGACAATGAATAAAGATGATGCTTTAGATGTTAGGATCCTTTTGACATTTATTTAGTAATTTTTATTTATTTAGTTCCACAGTAAGTGTTGTATGCACCCAATTATCAATTTTGACAGAAAATATGAATTCACAGCATAACTAATTTATATATATATATATATATATATATATTACACACACATACAGGTGCATCTCAATAAATTAGAATGTCGTGGAAAAGTTCGTTTATTTCAGTAATTCAACTCAAATTGTGAAACTCGTGTATTAAATAAATTCAATGCCACAGACTGAAGTAGTTTAAGTCTTTGTTTATTTTAATTGTGATGATTTTGGCTCACATTTAACAAAAACCCACCAATTCACTATCTCAACAAATTAGAATATGGTGACATGCCAATCAGCTAATCAACTCAAAACACCTGCAAAGGTTTCCTGAGCCTTCAAAATGGTCTCTCAGTTTGGTTCACTAGGTAAGCTACAAACATTCATTGCCAAAGAAGCTGGCTGTTCACAGAGTGCTGTATCCAAGCATGTTAACAGAAAGTTGAGTGGAAGGAAAAAGTGTGGAAGAAAAAGATGCACAACCAACCGAGAGAACTGCAGCCTTATGAGGATTGTCAAGCAAAATCGATTCAAGAATTTGAGTGAACTTCACAAGGAATGGACTGAGGCTGGGGTCAAGGCATCAAGAGCCACCACACACAGACGTGTCAAGGTATTTGGCTACAGTTGTCGTATTCCTCTTGTTAAGCCACTCCTGAACCACAGACAACGTCAGAGACATCTTACCTGGGCTAAGGAGAAGAAGAACTGGACTGTTGACCAGTGGTCCAAAGTCCTCTTTTCAGATGAGAGCAAGTTTTGTATTTCATTTGGAAACCAAGGTCCTAGAGTCTGGAGGAAGGGTGGAGAAGCTCATAGCCCAAGTTGCTTGAAGTCCAGTGTTCAGTTTCCACAGTCTGTGATGATTTGGGGTGCAATGTCATCTGCTGGTGTTGGTCCATTGTGTTTTTTGAAAACCAAAGTCACTGCACCCGTTTACCAAGAAATTTTGGAGCACTTCATGCTTCCTTCTGCTGACCAGCTTTTTGAAGATGCTGATTTCATTTTCCAGCAGGATTTGGCACTTGCCCACACTGCCAAAAGCACCAAAAGTTGGTTAAATGACCATGGTGTTGGTGTGCTTGACTGGCCAGCAAACTCACCAGACCTGAACCCCATAGAGAATCTATGGGGTATTGTCAAGAGGAAAATGAGAAACAAGAGACCAAAAAATGCAGATGAGCTGAAGACCACTGTCAAAGAAACCTGGGCTTCCATACCACCTCAGCAGTGCCACAAACTGATCACCTCCATGCCACGCCGAATTGAGGCAGCAATTAAAGCAAAAGGAGCCCCTACCAAGTATTGAGTACATGTACAGTAAATGAACATACTTTCCAGAAGGCCAACAATTCACTAAAAATGTTTTTTTTATTGGTCTTATGAAGTATTCTAATTTGTTGAGATAGTGAATTGGTGGGTTTTTGTTAAATGTGAGCCAAAATCATCACAATTAAAAGAACCAAAGACTTAAACTACTTCAGTCTGTGTGCATTGAATTTATTTAATACACGAGTTTCACAATTTGAGTTGAATTACTGAAATAAATGAACTTTTCCACGACATTCTAATTTATTGAGATGCACCTGTGTATATATATATATATATATATATATATATTTTTTTTTTTGCAATAATGCCTACTCATTTGTAGCTCAACTCACATACTAGTGCACAACAATCCCTTTGTCTTTTCCTTTGTGTCTAGGGTCTGGGTTTCAGCATTGTTGGAGGCCAAGATTCTGCACGAGGTAGAATGGGTATATTTGTCAAGACTATTTTCCCCAATGGAGCAGCAGCAGCAGATGGTAGACTGAAGGAGGGTAAGAACTACTAGGGATAGTACAGTGAGCCACTATAATGAAAGTGATCAGGGTTTGACAACTGATGGTGCGTGGCCTGGATGCAACCCAACAAAATATTTCAGCAGACCGAACCGAGTACTTAAAGAAATGCTGTAGCAGAGCAAATCAACGTATGAACAAAACCCGACCATTGTTCAGCGACTCTACAGGGTGTCCGAAAAGTCAGGAACCAATGAGAGTGAAACTACTTTTACTTATGTGTTTATTATTTACATCACATGCTCTGTTCACACTTATGCCCTGTTCATTTTCTTAGCCTCTGTATCATATTTTTGCTGATTCTTCTCAACATATTCAGATCAACAGATTTGCTCAACATATTCACATTGGTTCCTGACTTTTCGTACACCCTGCTTATCCAATCACATACATTTATATAAATTATTTAGCTGAAAGTAGCTGATCAGACCACAGATTTTTTTTACCCTCTATGGCAGGAGTCTTCAGTCTTATCCACAAAGGCCAGTGTGGCTGCATGTTTTCATTCCAGCCAAAAAGGAGGTACACTTTATAGTTGATTGGAGACCAAGATGAACTGATTACACAAGTGGAATCAGGTGTGGCTCTTGCTTGGTAGGACTGAAAGCCACACTGGCCCTGTATGGATTAAATTGAAGACCCCTGTTCTATGATCTGTGGACTGACTGACAACATGGCTTATTTGAGCATTAAAAAGTAAATTCTGTTCCCATTCAGTTATGTGAGATGCCTATCCAGACATTTGTAAGCAAAGAATTTGATGGAATTACCCCTTTCAAATTTTAGTTGAATACCCCTGAAATGAACTACTGTGATACTATCTTTAAATTTACTAAATATAATATTGAACACAAGTAAATGAATGATACCCTGAAAATACTAACACTAAATATATAAAGATATATCAATATCTTAATGATTTAAAACAATTCCACAGCTGAACATATTTCATGATGAGTCATTTAATCAGTGTAAAACTATTTTCATTTAGCTTACACCTTTTGTGTTAGTATAGACATTTCTCTCTTTTATTCCCTTTTATTCAGGGGACGAGATCCTAGAAGTGAATGGAGACTCTCTTCAAGGCCTCACGCATCAGCAGGCCATTCAGACTTTCAAGGTAAAATCTTTAGTCATTCTTTCTGACAGCTGCAGCCATGTGGAAAGCTGACGAGGGAATTAGTCCTTGGACACATCCAGATCCTGAAAAGAAATCCTACTTCTTAAGCTCAGTTTTGGTTCAAGCTTACTTTCTGGGTTGATATCTTTAGGATTGTGTTAAGATCTTTACTAGATATGACAGTGGGTGTGTTCATATTCATTTGTGAAAGATTCCCACTAAGAGCACTTTTCTTACTGAAAATGTAAAAATTATATTTAGTAGTGCACATGTATTTATAATATGCAGAAATATATATATTGTGGTGCATTTTATGTCAGAGATGTTTCCTGTTATCATTTCTCCCCAAAAAACAGCAACTAAAGAAAGGAGTCGTTACACTAACTGTGCGAACTCGTCTGAGGAGTCCAAGCTTGACCCCATGCCCAACGCCCACCCTGCTCAGCCGATCCAGCTCACCCAATTCCAATTCCAACACCAGCAGCTGCACTCCTATACCACCAGGCTTCGATGAAGGAGAGTACCGCAAGGGGCCAGGCCCTAAAGACCGCATCATCATGGAGGTTACGCTAAATAAAGGTAGCTAAAAATAGTTTTATAATGCATGCATGGTGGGAATTTTGCTAAGATGTTGCACCTTTGCTAAGATTTTGCTCAGAGTTTAGTATTTGTAGAGGCATAATATATTGGTGGTTTTGCTATACCAAGTTTCAGTGATCACCTTTAGTGCTATGTGCTTTATTGGGACAAATCAAGGAATTTATGTCCATAGTGGGGGACAAAACATGAGCAGGCAGAGTTAAACTAGGATCATCCGTAATCAAAAATGAGGGAGAAACAGACAGCGGTCTAAACCGGGAAAATACAAAATTAGAAAATACTTTGATACATGGAAAACAAGGCTTGGACTTGTTGGACTTTACTAAACAAAAGCATGGTATGACTTTGCAATGAACAATGACACACAGAGGTTATAAACACACAGAGGGTTAGGCCTAACCCTAATTCAACTAATCAAGAACTAACACAGAACAGGTGAACACAATCAGCCAACAAACCAATGACATACTGGACTAGAAACAAAAAGAAAACAAGACAAACCTGACCACATGCTATTTGTTGCCATGGGGACCATAGCACGAACTTGGGAAACCGTTACAGACTTAATTGTTGGACTTAAACTGTTGTTTAATTTAATATGCATATGTTATGTGCTTGTCCATCAGTGTATTAAACTTTAGTTTTATTTTATTTTATTTTAATTCTATAAGTAGACCATGAGCCATAGGATTACTACTTGCTGGAGGGACTATGAAAGTTTTTATATTATCACAGGTTTAATTTCTAGAATATGTCACTTATTGACACAGCACAGCCCTGCAATATCACCATAATCATACAGGCAAATATCTTGAAATCTAGGTCCAAATTACCCTGCAAAACATCTCTGTAGTAATTAGATAATTGGATTTTTTTGTTTTCTTTTGTTACTCATATGCTTCACCAAAATAAGACACTTAACAACATTAATGTTCAAGAGTTAAGGTTGCACAGTTACACCAGGAGGCCCTTTTTGACCAGGGGTGTATTTCCTTAAAGGTTTTGTAAGTTCTTTATTAACTTTGCCTTTAAATAATGAGTTTAGAAAATGTTTCCTCAAAGACTTAACGTATATAAAGTCATTCATAAATTAATGAGTAATCTGAATCATTCATTATTCACTGAATACTTCTTTGTTTGGATCCTGTGTGCAGATCCGTGCATTTCTAACTCACAAAGAAAGAAGAGGCTCTTCACTGATCTATTTGCCCAAACTGATGTTTATTATTATTATTATTATTGATTGTTATTATGCTTTTTGATTCACTCTTTGCCTAATAAAAATTGGGCAGCACAGTGGTATCCAGGGTTCCTGGTCCAATCCTAAGCTTAGGTTACTGTCTGTGCAAAGTTTTGCATATTCTCCCCATGTCCACATGAGTTTCCTCTGGTTTCTCCAGTTTCCTAACACCTCCCATACCACTCAGTAGGAGACTCTCCTCTCCATGTACTTGATACTACTAGTTGCTCACAGCATGATGGAAAGAGTATTAAGTATATATGGAAAATGAGATTTATTCACCTTGACAAGTCAGAAGGCCCTTGGAGAACACCAGAGAGGGGAAAACTAACACACCTGCTTACACAATATTGAATTTCCTGAGCAGGCTAGAGTGGGAGCACAAGTGAGAGTTATAAGAGAAGCTTATGTAATGGTTGGTTTTTGTGTTGTTGTTTTTTTCATAGTTTTGTTAATAAACACTTTCATTTCATGACAGTTTAAAGAAGAAAGTAAAGCAAGAACAATATCTAAATATCCAAGAAAAATATCCAACAGTGTCCCACAGTGTGTACTAAAAAGTCCTAAAAGAAAGTTAATTAGTTTTTGGTCAAAATAGGGAATTCAAGGGAATTCAAGGTAACATTATATACTTGAACTTGTTCTGTCTATGAGATTTCTGTTGTAAACTGTTGATTAACATCAGAGACTCAGGAGGTGGACATGCAGGTATCATGACATGAGCTGATGTTACATCATGCTTATGTCTGTCTTCATAATGTAACATCAGCTAACAGGCACCAGTACTGTCTATTGGCGCCTATTTATACTGTTTCAATCACTGATGCCATATAGAATTTACCCCAAAACTGTGAATCGACTAAAATCTATCGACTTGTGCTGCTTTTCACAACACTCTATTGGACTGGAGAAAAAAAAAAAAGTACAACACCTTTGTTAAATTCCTGTTAATTAATGCTTTTTGGAAACACTCGCAAAACAGGCTCATGCATAATGTCCTTTGTTAAGTTGTTCTTTATTGGCTAAGCTCCAGTCACCCCTGTCTTAGTTATTCTGAATGTTCTTGGTCACAATGAAACTTGTGGCTTCACTTTTTCATTCAGAATTAGAAATGATTAACATCCAGGGAAATTGTGTTCTATTCAGGACATTTATTTTACATCTGCTTTTAGTGGAACAGACTCATTATTGTGTGTGAATGACTGAGTGGTTAAATCAAGGCTCATCTGTGCTCCTGAACAATCTTTCCTGCCAAAGCCTGAACTTTTATTCATAGGCACGAAACTGAATAAAAAAGAGCCTTAAAAAAAAAATCAAGACAGACTCAACAGACATTGTGTTAAAATGACTATGAACCCCATGAATATGAGGTTAAAGTGCAGATTATTAGCTTTAATTAGAGAGTATTTAAATCTATGTTGGGAGAATTGTATTAAATGTTTTAATATTAAAGTGTGGATTTGATATGGACTTTTGAGTCCAATGTAATTTTAAAGCATGTTTGATGTGTTTTTTACTTATTTAAGGGTAAATTTGAGCTGATATGAATTTTTGCATATTCAAGAGGACTTATAATACTGTTGGTAAAATATTACTCACCATAATTCAGAGTTTGTGCTTATATAATGATGAGAATGTACATACCAAGCCAGTCTATTCAAGAGAAAGTTCCACCATAAATACTTAATATTAATACTTTAATCCCAGATTACATGTTTATGAAATGGTTATTGCTAAAATCCTTACAATTAAGTGTCTTGCTTATTTACAGGCTAATGAGTTTGTTTACACAGGTGGTTGCACCACAATATAATGTGTGTGTGTGTGTTTGTTTCAGAGGCTGGTGTGGGGCTGGGGATTGGTGCCTGCTGCTTAACGCTGGAGAACAGCGCTCCTGGGATCTACATTCACAGTCTGGCTCCAGGATCTGTGGCCAAGATGGATGGCAGACTCAGGTGTTGCAAAACAAATCTACTAATGTGACCAGTTGCTGTTCATCTATGAGACGTTATAGTAACTTGCTAAGCTGTTATTATGCTGGTACACAAGTAGTGCTATACACAGACTTAAATCACTGAAATTAAATATTGCAGTCAGGATAATAGACTGATGTGTGAATATATAACTTTGTATATTACAACATGTACCTGCATGTCTGATATAGTGTCTCCCATTATATATCATTTATTACTGACTTGGAGCAGTTTATTTAGTTTCCTATTAGCCTCATCTGTTTGAGTGTGTTAAAAAGGTGAATGGCGCTGGTGTTTACCAGATGTTTACCAGATATGGCATGCATTTGATCTATCAACTAAGCTCAGTTTTACTTAATTAAGGAAGGGAGAGGCAGGAACTAGAGCCACAAGGGAAAAGAAGCCAGTTGTGTAAATCTTTATTTTTTATGGACAGTATATAGTGTGTCTGTATGTCCGAGTACGGCAGTGTACTCCTCATGTATAGTTTTGTGTGTGTGTTGTCATGCATGTCATGGCATCTCATAGACTTTTGACTTAAATAGAACTAAACACCAAAACAGCATAAATGGGCTCTTTATGGTTAGAGATTCTGATTCTGAATGTTGTATCACAGTGTGAAAGTGTAGCTCCCAAAGACACAGTCATTTTTGTTTTTTTATGCTGAGAGTCTCAAACTTTATTTATCAGTGTCAAAACTTTTGCACACCTTTGAGGTTTTAAGTGTTTTACCAGCAGCAGAAAGCTCTATTTTTATTTCAATAAGGCTGATCTCTATAACAGTGTATTTTTATGTTCAGCCGAGGGGACCAGGTGTTGGAGGTAGACTCTGTAAGCCTCCGGCATGCTGCACTAAGTGAAGCCTATGCTATCCTGAGCGAATGTGGACCTGGCCCAGTAAGCCTCATCATCAGCCGACATCCAAACCCTAAGGTATGTTTGCAGAAAAGGTTTATACACATACACACACATCAGACACATTAAAAATACCTCAGAAGTTGAAATCTCTTTAAGAACTAAATCAACAAGACAAGTTTTTTTTTTACGCAACTAAAAAGCATTTCAAATACCTGCTCCACCCAGGGAGACTCCGTCAGCATCTTTTCCCCACTCTGCCACATGAGCAGTAGTGAAAAGGCTGCATCCACCTGCTAACGTTTTAATCATCATGTTGCATGAAAATCTGAAGCCTGCCAGAAAAGTAAACAGCATTCCTTTGGCCTGTGTGCAGACGGCCCAGGTTTTCCTCCCACTAATGAATGAAGATGTTGAGGTGGAGTACACCACAAGGGGTTTGTGGTTGGAATATGCTGACTCTTTGGTCTCCCTAAAAATGATTGCTGAAACTAATGGAGCATGAGGTTAGCGGCGTGAAGCCGGCCTTAACACTTACCATGTGACAAGAGAAGGAAATGGGTTCAAGTACATTGACCTTTAATGTCTTCAAACCATAATTGTATGTGTGTTGGGGCATTAGTGCTCAAAACCAACCGTTTTTAAAATGCTAAGTTTCTCATGAAGTAGTAAACAAAGCTAATGTTATGTACCATGTAGCATAGGTTTTAGCTCCAGTTTTGAGGAGCCCCATGCCTGCATAGTTTAATATTTTTATGCTCCAACACAGCTAATTCACCAAAATTAAAGGGCTTTGTAATAGATAAAAGAGGCTTAATAACTGCTATGTTAAAGCAAGTACAGTTTGTAGTGGCTGTAATAACTGATAAAACTAGAATTCTCATTGAATTGTTCTAGGCAGTCTGGCATTTTATTCACCCACATAAACCACACATAATCACTTCCTGTTTACTTTGAGCCCAGGCTAAAATCTGGCTATGAACTCTTTCTTTCACATTTCCTAATGGAGACAGACAGAAATAAAAACCTGTAATAGTCTCTTGATTATATGTAAAAATTTGTAGCGTTTGTGAGTAGTTCAAGGGGGTTATGGTTGTTATGGGTGTGCGGCTTATAATATAATGAAATGAGTGTTCAAATAAGAGTAAGAGATACTTTACTGTCATTGTATACATTGAAAGCAGCGAAGGACATTTAAACATTACACTTAAAATGAAAGGGTTTAAAAATTGTGAATTAAGAATAAGTAAAAAGAAGTAGACTGTAAAATATATACAAATATTGCACATATATATTGCACTTGATTATTGAATTTGTGTATGGGGCGGCTGGGCTAAGGTGGTAGAGCGGGTTGTCCACTAATCGCATGGTTGGGGGTTCGATCGCTGGCCCCACCACATGCGAAAGTGCCCTTGGGCAAGACACCAAACCCCAATTTGCTCCTGATGGCAGGCTAGTGCATGTGTGAGGTGTGTGTGTGAATGGGTGAATGAGAAACAGGGTAAAGCACTTTGTAGAACTACTAAGGTTAAAAGGCGCTATATAAGTGCAGACCATTTATATATTGCACATTGATATAAAAACATTGGAGGTATATTGTACATTGATAATAAGTGACAGAGTGTACTGGATTGCATTTATGTTTTTACAGCAACAGTTCAGGGACAGTGGCTCAATCATATGTAACATTTAAACATCTAACAGTTATATATAATAATGATAATAAGTATATACAGGAAATGTTGCCTTTGAATATATTAATCAAAAAGATTGCCAGCATGAGAATATTTCAAGGAGCAGAATCAATGCAGGAGGTACGTAGGAGGAGAAGCAACTTCTGTTGGTGTAATCTACAGCACAGTATTACCACACTAATTTTTTAAAATATAAATTTTGTTATAAGGGCTGTATGGTGGGTTTCCTCTGGGTTCTCTGGTTTCCTCACACCCCAATAACCTGCCGGTAATTGGATTGGCTGTGCTAAATTGCATGTAGGTTTGAATGATAGTGTGAATGTTTGTGCGTGTGTGTGTGCGTGCACGCGTGTGTGTGTGTGCGCGTGTGTGTGGTGTCCTGCTTCATGCTGTGTTCCTGGAATTGACTCCAGATCCAGATCCACCGTAACCCTGACCAAGACATAGTGGTTAATGAAGAATGAATATTTTATATCTTCTGCTTTGGTGTTTCAGTAGAAGAGAAAAATAATTAGATTTCCAAGTATTACGTTTTAAAAGAAAAAGTTTGATTAACTGTAATTGGTGTATTGCATGTAGTATGTGTAGTGCCACCTGGTGGAAACAGCATCTCAAATAGTTTTTCAGTAGGAGGAAAGACCATAGATTACATAACTTTGATACTACAAAAAACAGATATTTAAGAGTGTGGTCACTCAACATTATAGCTCATCTTGAAGGTTTAGCAACTATTATGTACATGCACATACAGATGCAATGGATTTTCATAATGTGCAAGCCACTTTTAAAATAGCCTCATCTGTATGTGCATTTCAGATGTCGGAGCAGGAGATGGACGAGGTGATCACTCGCTCTACTCACAGAGATAGCATGGGCAACCATTCTTCCTACAGTCTGGGTAAGCTTCTCCACCATAAATTTAAAAATGGTCTCATTCTCAACAATTTTCTCTTCCAAGATAA
The DNA here is from genome assembly GCA_023630585.1 of Cranoglanis bouderius. Classification (NCBI taxonomy): domain Eukaryota; kingdom Metazoa; phylum Chordata; class Actinopteri; order Siluriformes; family Cranoglanididae; genus Cranoglanis; species Cranoglanis bouderius. The sequence continues at coordinate 16,064,959 of CM042549.1, read as the reverse complement.
GCGGACAATTTGATTGTTCCAATAACTCACTTAAAAAAGTAGTGCTGCTTTGCTGGGGTTTCTGAAATCAAACATCAAAATTTTGCCTTTGAATTCTTATTGGAAGAGTCATGCTCAGATTTGTCCAAAAGATCATTTTTAAAAGCTTTTTGGTACACATGTAGGTCATTTGACTGACATCAATTTGTGCTTTTTCTGTGCAGGACAATCATCCAAAAGCCCTTCTCCCATGATGAAGGCCAGGCAAGGTGATGGCAGCCAGGCCCTCAGCTGGACTATGAAGAGGTTTTTAGAGCCTGCCAGCCGAGTAAATAAGCAGCTCTTACAAAAAATGTAGTTTTTAAGATGATCATCATATTGTCTGACATTTATTCAAATGCATCTGTGACTCACTTGACTCCCTTTTTGATTAAGTATCTCAAAAAATGTTGTTTCTGAGCTTTATCATAAAGCTTTAACTTTTTTATTCTGTTTTAAACACTTTTTCCTACAGCAAGCTTCTCTAAGCTCTGAGGCCGAGCTCTCTCAGTACTTCTCCCATGACGTCCCTAGCCAATCTTCCCTTTCAGCAATGGGCTCTAGTGATGATGGTATGCTTCACAACAGCAGGAGCTGCAGTACCTCACTGGATGAGTCAACAGCACCTCATTTACACAGTAAACTCAGAAATATTTTTCTTTTACTGTCTAGTAAGTCCAACCAGCTGTAATTATATCATTACCTTGACGATGATTAAATGGTGAAACGTCTTCACCCCAACCCTTTCATTGGAAATCTCCATTTGTTTTAAAAATCACATCAAGCTCAATAGTAATCCCACTGAAGCTTTTTTTCCCTATCTTCTTTTGTCTACAGCTTATAAAGAGGGAAGATCTTGTGCTAGATCTTCTGGCCCTGTTAATCAAAACACAGAGGCTAGCGTGACCAGCAGCCCCAGCTCAGTTCGTAGCCCCCTCCTACGTCAGCGCTGTGTTATTTGCTATGAAGATGAGGCCAGTGATGAAGATGAAGATGTAGGACCATTCCGTCACCTAAAACGTGGCAACTCTGATGCTGCTCGCCACCAGGAGGATGACTCGGGCATTGTAGTGGCAACACCATCATTGGAAGTGGATGATGAAAGCCAAGATGGCAGTGAGGGCAACCGACTTGAAGCAGTCACTTCGTTTTACAGCAGCTCACTTGAGTCAGTGGAAGGGGGCGGCAATGTTGCTGAGCTGCCTTTTATGCCCATTTACTGTTCTGAGCACAGCGCCGGCCTGGGCACAAGGAAAGAGGCTAAGCGCTCACCTAAGCTGGAGCACAAAGCTGTAACACGTGTTAAGAGCATGATGAGCATTGAATGCCCCAACCTGGCACAGAAGCCCAAGACTGAGGATCTCACTGCAGCCCCTGTTGGTACCCACACCCAAGCCACCCAGAGAGGGAGAACCCAGCACCACTGCAGGAGAGGTGAACCCAGTGAGCTGGCAGGCATCTGCACTATTGAGACTGTGGTTCTAAAGCGCAGTGAGTCTGAGTCCTTTGGACTTGACCTGGAGATCAAGTCATCTCCTCTGAAGGTGCTGATTACTGGACTGAGGCCTGGAGGTGCTGCTGAGAGGGTAAAGTGCTGTTGAAAGAAAAGTGCTATATGTGCTAACCAATCGGTTCTTTGGCATTTATTATAAAGACGTGGATACGCACCGTTTTAAAGGTGTTTTGGCTACACTGTCTCTCTGTGAGTTAAATTAATTGAAGGTCTGCTACATTTTGGAATATTTATATTTTACAAAATTAATCATTTATGTAATACTTGTTTCTAAGCAATCATTTTTTGACACCAGAGATAACTTCACTGTGGATATCTTCATTAAAACTAAAAAGCAGAATAGCTATAAAACTGCATTTTAAAAAATAAACCACACTTAACACATATCAGCACATAGATGTGTAATAATATCATTCTATAAAATCATATGCTTTTGAAAAACTGTGATTTGTAATATTATCATAGAAAAATTACATTCTGCTACTGTAACAGCCACTGCCCTCTTCTTTTGTTTCTGTCTGTTAGGAAGCCAGGGGTAGAATGAATGTGGGAGATGAAATAGTGGCCATTGGTGATACTCCAGTGTGCACCTCCTCCTATCAGGAAATCTGTGATCTCATGCATGACCTGCCAGTCACACTGACCTTAGAGATTCAGAAGCCAGTCTCAGGTGAGTGTGAGTTGGCACAGATGATAGCAATGCTTTTATTATTTGAAGTGTTTTAAATAAAGTATGTCCAAATGTGGAAATGTGTCATTATTTATTACAACATGCTAACAACAAAACAGTGAATGATTTAGTTTTTAACCTGCAGCATTGCTTTACACTATAGAGGAAAAAAAAAAGAGGTCCATTACTAGTCACATTTTATTAACTAGAATGGGTGCTAGCTTTTGTTATTTATCGTCTTAACTTGCTATAGATGTTTTTTTTTTTTAAAGCCCTTTTTAGTAGACTGTAGTGCTCCAAGAGACTTAATCTTTCCAAACTGGAAAGACATTTTCATTATGTTTCTGCAAATTCAGCAATTGAGCATATAACCAGTCCTGAGACTAAGTCATGAGAGACACTTCATACTTACAGTCTGAGTCACAATTGTGAACTGTAACAAAGAGTACAGTCTGTCTTTTCCCATGCTGCCTTAAAGACGTTGGAGCACAACAGACTTTCCCTTGCTGGCAGTGCCATTCTCCTCCACCTCCCATGGAACTGCAATCAACTGGCTTTGTAACAGTGGTGACTATGAATTAATTCACTGTCACAGTGACCATAGAGTTTAGTCCCAGTGCTTATATAGAGTGGGTTAGCCCTGGTGTAGTATGTAGATTGTCTGGTATTGTTTCGATTTTTTTTTTTTTTTTATAGCAGAGGTTCCCAATTTATAAATCAAGGCCCACATGACCAACCACAAACACTACTTTGGCCCATAAACAGGTTGGGACTTACCTGATGTTAAAAGTGGAAATACAGTTTGCACAGTAATCAGTGAAAACAGGCCTACACTATCTACACAGCACACAAACGACAAAAATAATTTACATTTGTGAAAATAAATGACAAAAATGACATATTTCATTTAAATTTTGATAATAGTATAATTTTTTAACTCCTGTTTAAAAAATATTTACTCCACTTTCTGCAGTACCAAGTCCATATACTGGGGACCCATATATTAAAAACACTGTATCAGAGTATTTTGGAGTATATAAATGAATACTAATAATATGCTTTAAAATTACTTTACAGAAATAATCATTTTCATTTAGGGAATGTCTAAATGAAAATAAAGCTATACATAGACATCTGGTTTAACATCTGCATATTTCTTTATACATTTTTGTCGTATTCTGAAAAACACACAGTCAGATATCTGATTAACTAGTACTGTGTATAAGTCAGTATAAATTACCTGCTTTTTCATTAGTCAAAAGAAACTAACAACATAATGTTTAATTAACCTAATTCCACTGATCTGTATACTTACCCACATGCTTTATGTACTATAACATGTCATACATATTCATTAATGCATACTATATGTCCTAATGCTTGTTGGAACGTTTACCCATTTGTATTACAGTACATATGATTATTGTCATTACATTTATTATATTCCATAATTGTTTTAAATATGAGTCTTATTCACTAGAAGCTTGTTCATTAAGTTTTCATACAATACATTTGTAGCCCTAACTTTATAAAGTCTCTCAGATAAGCCCTTGTAGCAAAAGTAGCTTCCTAGGCATTTAGCAGTCATAACAAATTCTAAAACACACAAGGCTTTGCATCGGATATGGCTTACACTAAGATTGTATTACAGCTAGTTGTACATTGGGAAGCCATTTACCAAATCCCTAGCTCATTTTTCAGTTACACTCAGTATGGATGTGGTTTTAGAGAAAAAAATAGCCAGCTTCCTCAGAGGATCTGTGTGTAAATATCATCTGCAATTCAAAGCAGTGAACAGAGGAAATTTTATGGAAATGTGAACTGTCTGAAGTAAGCTATTTTTGATATGTAAGAAAGACACATTGTTTTATATATATATATATATATATATATATATATATATATATATATATATATATATATATATATATATATATAGCCATTTTCTTCAGCTGCACATTAATGGATTTTGTGAAATAATTGTACCTAACCTAATCCTTTAATGCTGAACATTTCTGCAGCTGTAGATCGACTCTCTACTTTGATGTCTTCTGGCACTGAGCAGTCTACTAAGATGGAGACGTCAAGAGCTCCCCTAGAGGAGAAAACAAGCATGGACAAAACTGTTGCTGAAAATGAAGACATTTCCCATACAGAACGGAATTCTACAGAGATGGAAGCAATCCGCACTGAAGAGGTGCCTATCACTTATATTGACGACGTCATAAATGATTTAAACGTATCTGAAAACAATGCAAAGTCAGGATCACAGACTGTTTCTGATGCTACTGACGTGCCTCCATGTGCAGAAAAGAGCAGCAGCATCTCGGAGAACAAGGAGAGTGTGACTACCCTATCACTACAGCCAAATCTTTTGGATTTTTCTGTCTTGGATTCAGGGAACAAAGGTTGCCTTTTGCCAGTAGGGAAGACATTTCTGAACAGTTACTCCAGGAATTATAGTCAACTCTCGGATGAAAACACAGACCTTTCTGTGAAAGGATGTGAAGAGAAACCAAGCATGTACAATATGTTAGATGATAGTGATTCTGAGAGTGACACTGCTACAGATGGTGCTGTGAAAAATGAAAAGCCTCAAGTTGATTGTAAAGATACTCAGGACACTGACTCTGATGAGGAGGTTGAGCTGTGTTACAGCATAGTCAGTCCACTTCATCCAAATCAAGAGAAGGACAGTTCTCTTACTCTTAAACAAGATATCTCAGGAAACCAGACAGATATGGAGATGATTGCTGATGATGTACCTCAGAAAGCATCTTCGCACTTACAAGACTCAAAGACAGCAGACTTTTCTACTTCTATCACAGCGCCACAGAGTCCACTCGTTCCCCAGTCTACAAATTCAGAGTCTGTTTTGAGTGGGGTCTCTAAGCATATTTCTGAAAAAAAGCAGACAGTGAGTGTGACTCAGGGAGATTTGTTAAACCCACAGCCATCAGACTCCAAAGCTGATGAGAAAATTGAAAAGGCTTTGGCACCTGTCACAACCAGCGTGACACTTTCAGGTGTCAGTAGTCCCCCTGGAGCTCAGGATAACAGACATGTTACCCCACGGAGTCATGAAAGGACATCTAAAATGCACTCAAATGAATTGTTTACCTCAGATAAACCTAATACTGTGCAAGTGCCATTCATGTCAACTGTGACAGAGCCAAAGGCTTCACATTTTTCCATTGAGAAAACATCCAATACACCAGACACAAAGGACACAGAGAAAGAAAAAACACATGACTCTAAATCTCTTTTTTCTGAAACACAGACCAAGTCCAGCACTCTTAGACCTCTGGAACATAAGACTATGAATAATAACCCCGTCTCACCCAGCTTAAATAGCAGACTCAAACTCGAAGAGAAGTCAAGCTGTTCTACCAAACTTAAAGGTTTAAGTATTAAGAGTAATTGCAAAGGACTAGAGCAGACGGGCAACAGAACTGCCAGAGTTGAAAGCTCTTTGTTAAAAAAGACCCATTGCTCTTCTACTCAGTCCCCTAAATTACCAGCCAAAAGAATCACCCCTACAAGTAGTCCAAAAAATAGTATATCACTAGAGAAGAGTAGTCCTGCTCTTATTAAAACAGGTGACCAAAACCATGAGAGGAATGCTTCAGATCTGCCCAACACCTTAAAAGCAAATGACACTGTCAAGTCTGAATACAGGTCTGAAACAGAATACAAAAGTTCTCATTCAAAGCAAAGTGAGGCAGTATCTAAATGTGAGAACACAACTACACAAAGAACTTTCATTGAAGTGCGCCTCTCATCCTCTTTATCCCCATCTTCTTCATCTGCCCCAGTTCTAGCATGCAAGGAAACTGCAAATACCAATTCAACACAAAATCAAGGAAGCCATCTAATTCTCAAAGATAACTCATTGCACGAAGATTCAACACCCAAACCCTCTTTGGGAACTTATATATCATTTGACTCCTCTATGTCTAGACCAGAGCAAAATAATTCTATTAAAGGCTCACCTAAACTTGATGACAAACATAGCAACATGTCCATCACAGAGACTACTAGTCTTAAACCAGGCAAATCCAAACTTTACCTTAAATCACTGGATCGAAGGAGCTACTCCACAGATAGTGAAGCTTTCAAACGCCACTCTTTTTCTGTTCAGCAAAGAATCATGTCCTTTGAGAACTTGGCCAGTTTTGATCGTCCAGTTGTGAAAGGCATTGACATCCAGTCTTACACTATTAGCTCGAAAGCCGCTATCAACAAGAGGTTGTCTGTTCCAGCCCAGTCCAATGATAATCGCTCCCTAAAAAGGAGTCTTAGTTCTTGTGTAGAAATTTTAAACTTAGGTCACTCTTCTTTACTGCAGCCACAGAACTCTTCTTCTAATACAGTTATGAACAATTCTGAATCATCACCTTCAACTGGAACCACTGGGCCACATGCAGAGGAAAGGGCAACACCTGAGGTTACTGTACCTCGGACCAATACAGTACCACATACTCCACCAGTGCTGCGCTCCCGTAACGCCCGTTCTAATAGTGGGATATCAAGGTCAAAACTGAGGGAACTTAGGGCACTAAGCATGCCTGAGCTTGATAAGTTATGCACTCAGGACTTCTCACAGGACCCAGGCAATGTCATGTTTAAGACAGAGTTGGAAATTCAACCTACAAGGCCCACAAAATCCCCATCAGACAACCTTCAGTGCACTGTGGTGACCAGGGTGAGCATGGTGGAGCCTGGCTCAATTGGCAATGGGGAGCATGCTCAAGAGCAAACTGTGAGACAATCAAGTTGGTCTGTTAGGTGAGTAGCAATGTGCTGGTTCACTCCGATTATTATTGAACTATTTCACTTTGCAGTTTATTCAAAATATTTGAAAAGCATGTGTAATGTTTGATCAAGTATTGTGTGTCCTTAACTAAATATGAATACATTTAGGGCTGCAACTAATGATTATTTTTGATAATCGATTAATCTGTCGATTATTTCTTCGATTAATCAATTGGTTGGATTAAAAGGCCAATTTTTTTCCCCTGTATTTTTTCGAAAAAACGTTATTTTATATTCTGCCCAATGTTGTCCTTCAAACACTGTGCAAATTGAAGTATGCTATACATTGTGCAAAGGATTTTTAAAAATATTAACATTATATTTTGAAAACAAAACAAAAAAAACTAATTGTCCACAAGCTTTAAAGCAGAAGTTAAATCACTATATTAAAATGCTCAAAAAGAAAAACAAAAGCACAAACTAAGTGTTAACTGGTAAGAGGTTGAATGTTCTGCAGTAACACACACATTCACTCATTTGAACACAGAAACATGTTACTGTAACACAGTAACACGGTAACACAGTAACACGAGCCTTTATGTAAAATGGAAATACTGGTGTGAATTTCAGATAAGAATATAAACGTAAAAATGTCATTTCTGCGCTGAAGAAAACATGTCTGGAACACATTAAACAGCACACGCATCTATCACAGCATCTGACACGACAAGCCACATTAATACATGTACCAGTTTGTTTGAAGCGCTTACAGTGAGGGAAAAAATTATTTGATCCCCTGCTGATTTTGTACTTTTGCCCACTGACAAAGAAATGATTAGTCTATAATTTTAATGGTAGGTGTATTTTAACAGTGAGAGACCGAATAACAACAAAAAAAAATCCAGAAAAACACATTTCAAAAAAGTTATAACTTTATAAAATTGATTTGCATTTTAATGAGTGAAATAAGTATTTGACCCCTTTGACTTAGTACTTGGTGGCAAAACCCTTGTTGGCATTCACAGAGGTCAGACGTTTCTTGTAGTTGGCCACCAGGTTTGCACACATCTCAGGAGGGATTTTGTCCCACTCCTCTTTGCAGATCCTCTCCAAATCATTAAGGTCTCGAGGCTGACGTTTGGCAACTCGAACCTTCAGCTCCCTCCACAGATTTTCTATGGGATTAAGGTCTGGAGACTGGCTAGGCTACTCATTCTCATGTTCTGGACAACCTGGATCATGCACTTTTCCTGCAGCAGCTCACTTTGTGACCTCCGCTGTTTTTCAGATGTGTTTTATTCATAGAAATGCATTTTTCACCATTGTGAAGTGATGTCACTGATGGGGGTTATCCACAGTGACGTCACAGACCCAATTAATTGATAATAAAATTCGTTGTTGATTATTTTAATTATCGATTATTATCTATATAATAATATATAATAATATAATATAATGTTTTATTGATTAGTTGTTGCAGCCCTAAATACATTATTCAGATTGAACAGATAATATGTTCTGAACAGATATGAATAGGAGGCACTTTTTCAGCTTAGGAAATCTAACTAACTAAATTTATTAGAAAATATTGCAGACTACCAAAAAATAATAACTGTGTAAATGAGATGCACAATTCTAGTTGTGGCCAATCATGAACATTCCTAAATACCTATTGGTTTATTTATCACATTTAATACCCGACTGCCAGCATTTGTCACATTTCATAGACTTTCATTTCATGAGGATGGTAGTAAGATGCATTATGACTTCCATGCTGTGTTTCTTCTATCACAGTCTAAAAGATTTATCATCTTCACCAGTGGAGCAGAAGAAGGTGCAGAATGTCCTAAATTCCCTCTCGGCTGTACTGGATGTGATGACTCTGATGAAGGAGGTTAAAAATGTTTCAGAGGTAATGTAGTTTTTTCTAAGACACAATACATTTTGCATTGTTCTACTACAGGACTATCAAGGACAAATCATTTGATATTTCACAAGATATCTTTTCATCTGAAATTGCAATTTTACTGTCAACATGATCAAAAGTTCCTTTAAAGAAAACCAATACTCTGATCACAACAGTGGTTTGATCACACACAGCCTGACAACCACTGCTTCCTTTGTTTATATTTAGTACAGATGTATTGTTTATACTGAATATGTATTGTTCCTGCTTATGCTGATGAAATCTAAACAATGTCTAAATGCTTTGTCCAGGTTAAAGAGGATGTTTACTTTGTGATCTTGACAAAGGACGAGGGTTCTGGACTGGGTTTCAGCATCGCTGGAGGGGTGGACCTGGAGCAGAAATCTGTCACTGTAAACTTGCCTATTTACATTCCTAGCAGTTATATCTCATTTGTATCTTAAACTTTTTGTGTTGTACTACTATATATCCCTATCATGTAATCAGTGTTAATAACGTTTTTATTGCTTATGGAATAAGAAGGGTTATAAAAATGATGTATGTTTTTCATGTAACTACTGTATATGAGTATTTTGATCCAGCATTTTCCCAGTATATTCTTTATGGTTTTATTTTTTGCCTTAAGAGTGAAATACACTTTTAAATCAACACATCTAATGTGCTTTCTTTGGACAGGTCCATCGGGTCTTTGTCCAAGGGGCCGCTGGCTTGGAAGGTACCATTCATCGGGGGGATGTTGTGTTGTCCATTAATGGGAGCAGTTTAAGTGGGAGAACTCACGGCGAGGCTCTCTCCTGTCTCCATCAGACCAAGCTAGCCAAACAGGCACTTGTGGTTATCCAGAGAGGCAAAGACAGTGAACTTGTCACAGTTAGACAAGAATTTCTTTTAAAACCCAGAACATGTTCTTCTGCCTTTCCAGACGTCAACAGGGAAAATGGAGCAGGTAAATAAACCCTAAATACAAATAAATTCCTCACTGTAGAAACCATAATGCACATCCTTATGCATTATGCACTGAGTGTGTTACACTACCCTGTGATTCAGCATGAGCAGCATTTCGAAAAAATGCAGTTAGTTAGCTTGAAGTGTCTTAGTGGAAGCACGTATTAGATTTAATTGTTTAATTTTGTTGTTTGATTTTTAAAAAGTTTTATTTCTCTCATAATACCTGTTATTAGTTGCTGTTTTCAGTAGGGATGTATAGGATATTTTACGTATTTTCTGATCTGATCCACTGATCCATTTTATGCTGTGAACACGTAATATTGGCTGACGTCATGTCATACAAATAACACATAAAACACAGGATATAAATGATCTTAAAGCAAGACACAGTTGCTCTTGTTGCTTTGTATAACTTGGCAACAGAAGCTTAGTTACCGTGACAATGTCCTTATCGGATCAGCAGTGGATATCAGGCCATACATGGAACCCTAGTATCAGTATTGTAATGAAAATATCTTTTTAAAGTCAGCTTAAGTATGGGAAAAGCATTATATAAGAAATATTCTTCTTCTTCTTCTTCATTATTATTATTATTATTATTATTATTATATTATGTTATTAGCATTTAAGGTTAAATGCTACTTTTCAGTAGTTTTGTTTTTTTGCTGCATGCCGTTGTTAACTTGGTTTGGCATGTTCTAGCTGTGGAGGTTGGGCCGGATGGAGCATTAAGTGTGGAGCTGCTGAAGACGTCAGCAGGTCTGGGTTTTAGCTTGGAGGGGGGCAAATCTTCAGCCCATGGCGACCGTCCCCTCTACATCAAACGCATTTTCAGAGGTAAACATCTCCCTCCAGCTGAACTGATCAGCTCCACTAGGGGGGGATGTTGTTGTTAGTGTATCACACACATTATCACATTGGCAAAGCAAATGAAATGTTTCTTTAATAAGAAATACATTCATATTCCCCAACATTACTGTCATTAAGTAATCATTCATTATTATTAATAAATTATCGTGTTAAAAATGCTTAGCATAGCAATACTACTAACAATATGACTATATTTAATTTTGTGTAACTTTTGATTTATTGTTTTATCTTGTTTGCTGTTTTGTGACATTCGCAACTGTCTGTCTGTTCTGTGTATTTATTTAGGAGGTGCTGCTGAACTCTCCCAGGTTATTGATGTTGGAGATGAGCTCCTGGCTATCAATGGCAGGTCTTTGCAGGGCTTAATGCACTACGACGCCTGGAATGTTATAAAGACTGTGTCTGAGGGCCCTATCCAGTTAGTCATTAGAAAACCACGTACTTCTGTATGACCTGAGGACTCATGTGCTGTATGTAAACAGTGCCAAACTGATCTTGTTGTACACAGGAAGACTTTTTACCTTTTTATACTTGTTTTATACCACGTCTCTGTGACGATACATTTTTGTTCATGGATTTTCTAGTAAAGACTTGGCTGTTTCGAGGGTATTTCGAAGGACAAAGTCTTGTCTATGAGTATTTGTGCAATCAGTGTAGCTAAGCAGGTACTTATTTGTACAGTGTAATTACATGAACATGAAATTAGCATTTTGCTCTAGATGGATTTATTTTATAAAAAGTATCCTACCCAAGGATGCTAAAGTTCTGTTTGACTGCTTGACTGACTTGAAGCTTTCACTCTGACATTTGACATTTGTGAAATCTTGTCCCTCTTATCTCCTTGGGTTTTTCTTACTCCCTTTTCACAGCCTGTATAAAATGCATGTTTTGTTCCATTTGTTGTGCTAAAAACAGCTATTATATTTGAAATATTACACACTTCTGATAAAACTGGTAGCTGTCATGCTTAAAATATCACACATTTCACCAACAGTATTTTTCTGAATTGCTTTTTCTGACTAACTGCAGAACATTTTGCAGAACTTGATTGCGTTCTTTTAGCTGTGAATATTTTTCAGTAGATAAACTCATCACAGCCCTTGAGCTATAACTCTGATATGTTGAATCAACACTGCATCCATGTTGAAATCACATTCTGCATGAATAATTTGTGTAAATAATGCAGTCATGAACAACAGCTTATCTTGATGCAGCTGGGATCTGAAGCACAAATATGATTATACTATTGCAGATCAAGTAACCATTTAGGAATATGGATACGTCTATGTATTACACTTACACATGCATTTCTTAATAATGCCCTTTTGTAAAGAGACATGAGCTATTTTTTTCAGTGCAGTGCTGTTATTTATTTCGTAATGTTCCTTTCAGTTATGTTTTAACAGTCTTAAAATTAACATTTTCTCACTCTTATCATTTAAATAATTTTTTCTCCTTAAAAATGGTACTGGTAGCACCTTTATGCATATGCTGTTGCTACATTTGAGAGTTTATGCTGACATTTTATTTATGTACGTTTACCTGAAAGAGGCCTGGCATTTTGTGCACAACATATTTGTTATATATAATTGAATTCTGTTATAATAAAAACAAAGTCAGTTTATCAGTTGAATTATTACTACTATTTGATTTGATTGATAATGTGCTGTGTTGTCAACCCACCATGCATGTACAGAATTCCTGGCCAGATTTGCATTTGGTTGGTCCAGGTGTCTTTCTCCCATGTATACTACTCTT